>LOJH01050664.1:0-12640 GCA_001685095.1 Ellobius talpinus
CCCCCTTTCCCATCCCCTTCTCTGTGGTCCCTCTCTGTCTCTTTCCCTCCATCCCCCTCCCCTCCTTCTCTGTTTCTCTTCCTCTCCCAACACCACAGACTGTCCTGGTTATTGTGAGGTGTAAGCCTTGGGTCTTGGGCCTTCGATTCCTCTAAAATGCCAAGTTTAGACTTAACGGGGGGGGGAGCAATTCCTACTGCAACTTACAACAAGGAGGAGGATGAGTCTGGCCACCAAAGCTGACAAATCTTTAAGAGTTGGCCAAGTGGAGAGAGATGCCTTGTTCCTCCATGCATCTCAAAATGTGGCCAGGCACAGAAATTAAGGGGGACAGTCAATGACCAGTGGCAGGCACCATGAGCAATGGCGTTTGCATGGCAAAGAACCTGAAGCCCTCTTTCTCACAGTCCATGCAGATAACCCTGGGATGATATTTATACAGGAAGTTGAAGCACCCATTGTTTCAGCCTCCTACATGAGGGTCCACAGGAGTAGCGGTGCTGGCAAAGAATGCACTGGCCTTGCTGTGAAACATGTTTTATGTGTGGAGCTGGGCATTGAACCCAGGGCTCCATGCTTGCCAGGCAAGTGCTCTACCACCAAGCTGCATCCTCAGCACTGAAAATAGATGGGTTTTGCCTGAACCGCCATGTGATGTGTGCTTGGGGTGTTGTTAAACGGCAGCAAGGACCAACTGGAAATACTAATACTAAAGTTTAATAACTCAAGCTTAGTTTTTGGTCCTTTGGGTAAATGTTTTCTTATAATTTTCTTATCATTGTATTTTGCCTTAAGAAAGTTAGATTTATAAAAACCAGTGACCATGTGATACATATATATATATATACATATACATATATATAATTTATATTATATAAAGGATTACCCATTAAAACCAAACCAAACAATATCTTACTTTGGGAAATTTTTCAATAGCTAGCTTCTCCCAAGGTCTTTCAAAATAAATGTCTGATAAAAAAAATCTATCGAAATACAAGGTTCACAAATTCACGTTGGTTTAAAGTACAGGACCCCTGGCAAGACTGACACTCACTAAATGACCAGGTGGAGCAGGGGGTCTGGCAAGCTGCCTGTCTCTGTCATTGACACAGGGCTTTAAAGAGATGGAATCAATACTTTGCACCGTTGGATATAGGCTAGGGGGTGGCAGCTGGCTATGGTGACTCGGAAGAGACAGTGCTCCTACTGTGACATGTGGCATCGTGTGCTTTTTAGGGCTATGCTTATGAGATGGGCCTGGTGACACTCTTAGGTTTCAGCAGTCACCTGGAAATCGGGGTCTGGAACAGCGGCTCTCAACCTTCCTGACAGTGTGATCTTTAATACAGTTCCTCACATTATGGTGAGCCCCAACCATAAAATCATTTTCGTGGCTAACTCATAACTGTAATTTTGCTACTGTTATGAATCATAACGTAAAATGTGTGTTTTCTGATGGTCTTAGATAACACTGTGAAGGGGTCATTTGACCTCCCCAAGGGGGTCTTAACCCCCCAGGTTGAGAACCACTTGCCCTGTACCTCCTGAGACAAAGGAGCCAGTTCCACCTACATACATGTTCCACCTACATACATGTTCTCTTCCATTCAGTTTTATGTCCATTGTTTTATAAATTCTGATTTATAAGGTAGGTGATTATACTCCAATGATGTGGGATGTCATTCTGTATACATGTTGCTTTTATTGGCTAATGAATAAAGCTGCTTTGACCTATGGCAAGGCAAAAATATATCCAGACTGGAAGAGATATACAGAGAGAGTAGGTGGAGCCAGGGAAATGCCATGGAGCTGCCAAAGGTGACAGACACCGGACCCTTACTAGTAAGCCATAGCCTTGTACCAGCACACAGATTAGTAGAAATGGGTTAATTTAAGGTGTAAGAGTTAGTTAATAAGAAACCTGACCTAACAGCTCAAACAGTGTTGCAATTAGTGTAGTTTCTGTGTGATTACTTGGGTCTGGACAGCCAGGAAACTAAATGCAGCCTGCACATGTAAAATGGTGCCCAATGTGGGGCCTGAACCCATGACCTTGAGATTAAGAGCCTCATGCTCCCCTAAATCAGGAATTCCAGTGGAGGAGGAATTAGATGACCCTTCCCTCAGTTCACATACGACATAGCAGTAGTAGGCCTAACAATGTCAGTGAATCAGTGCCCCAAAATGACGACTCTGGAGCAATGGCTTCCATGGGGACATTTCCAGACCATGAGGACACAGCTATAAAGTGAGCCATGGTCTCTCTATCAGCTACTCCCACCAGGATTCAGCCCTATAGACACAAGTGTGTCTCCCCTAGAGCTCTTCCTCAGCTGCCCTTCTCAGGCACAGGCCATCCAAAGGGCAGAGATCACTGCATCGTTCTCATTTGCTTTAAGAAGCATACAGAGGTGAGGTCTAGTTCTTTTCAACTCCTGTTGGCTGGGTTTGCAATCACTGAGCTGCCTAAACATGTGTGTGAAGGCCATAGACAGAAGGACCTACTAAGAGGAAGTTGCTTTTGCTGTGGCATTCGAGTTCTCAGTGAATAACAGCCAAGCTGGAAAGGTGACATGAAAATACTCGAAAGCGTACCAAACTTCCTCCCAGGTAAGGACTTAGGAGACTAGGTTCACGCATGTGAGATGCTTCTCGTGGCTGCCTTGCCTGGGAGCACAAGATGTCACGTGAGCATTGTTACCTTAGAGTTAAGCCAAACATTCAGCCAGAAATCACAAATTGTACAAAATCAACCAAGGCAAGTAGAAAATTGTAGAGGAATGAGCAGTGTAAACTTCTTCAAGTTTCCCCCTTGCACTTAAGGGGACAAAGAGGAAGTCTGGGAATCTGGGGCCTGCGTAGAGGGCTGGCTGAGGCAGACCTATTTCCTCTACACAGGGGTGCACCGGTTTGGAATACTGGGGGATTTGATCCATGCTGTTCTGAAATGCCCATCGCAAAGGCTGATTTAATCTGACAGCAAGATAACACCAAGTCCCCAAAATAAAATTACCAAGATGTAAAACCGCATCAAAACTCCAATTAGTTTTATGTCCTGGAAGCTTCTAGAGGAAGCTAAAAGACTCCATCATGAGGAACAGGCATCAGTTCAATCTGTACAGATTGCTAAAATGTAACCCTCTAATTGAAATTGCTCAGAGCCCAATATGACGAAAATAATCAGGAAAATAAGTGAATTTTCCCCCTTTTAAAACATGACTCATTGCAGTGACTATTTTACTGACTTCATGCAATGTTCCTTTGCAAGATCTAAGAAAAGAAAAAACAAAAACACAAGGCTTTTTTGGCACTGGGGGGTCTCACAGGAAAGGCACATGAACAAGGGCCATATGTGTTTGTGTTACTGGGACAGAAACAGGTACTGACCATTTGTGCAACACTTAAAAGGGCCTTAGGCATTATGACGTATTTACATTGTCCACTGGGATGGCTGGCCCTGACCAGTTTTGAATGCATCTGGACTTAGTCTCCAACCATCTTGGTGCCCAGTTCGTACCGCATCCTTTTTCCTCAAGCCACCCCAGTGACCCCAAGTGTGTTTGCCACTCTTCACTTAGTGATGGAGATGTCAGGAGCTTGACCCTGGGGGTCTCCCTGATCAGGAACGATGTCACATATGGCTCTTCCAGTTAGTGTGATTTTACTGGATGAGGCAGGTGAGGATTCCTGGGTCATGTTGGAGCTGTGTGTGCTGAGCTTCTTGAGATGGTAATTCTGGCCATCTTGGCTCTTCCAGCTCAATGTGGAAGAGTCCAAAGTCTGTCTTAGAGACGCTGAAGAAAGGTATGGCTGGCTCTGGGCATGGTGTTGGTTAGAGCTGGCTTAAAGGAACCTCAGATGGCTTTCCCAGCCTATGGATATTGTGTGAGTGGTGATGTTATCTCCGAGGATCCCCAGTCCTTGGCCATGGCCACCATCTTTCTCCTGAAGCACATCATACCTCTATAACCAGCCTGTCTTCATCATCACTGCTGGTATCGCTCAACTCCACCTGAGTCTGTTTTCTCATTCCTTCCAAACTCCTTTTGCGGATGGACTTCAAGGGTGCTTCAGAGACCTCTGAGGGTTGTCCTTGTTCAGAAGGAGCCATGACACTCTTGGGGGTAATGAATCCTTCCGTGTGACATGTGCTACTCTCACTTCCTAAAGCTGCACATGGGACGCTCACTTCCCCGGGCCCGAACTGGGTCCAGGAGGGAAAATCTGCCTGGGGTCTTACTTCCTCCTGGTGTGAACTAGTTGAACCTGGACCTGATGGCAGCACTTCTAAGTGTGTTCTTCCAGGTGATATTGGGCTAGGTGAAGGTCTCCTAGGCAGGAGGGCCTGCGCTATGCTTTCTGGAATGGCTCTTCTATCTGGGGAGCTTTGGGCCAGTGTCTCCTCCACATGGGACTCCACACTGTTACCCCCCAGTGTTCTGTGTCCTGTTTGTGTCCCCGCAGGAACACAGATGGCTGCCACAGAGGTAGCAATGTCACGGTGGAGAAATGTCCCTTTGGATCTAAGGGATGGAGGCAGCTTTGAATCATCTGGGGAGATACACAGGCTGGCAACTACAGAGACTTGATCCTGGGAAGGTGGCAGCAGAGTCCCTGGGGGTCCCACATCAGAACCCTTGCTCTGGGGCAGGGGATCTTCCTGAAACATTGTCAAGCACACATTGGATTGCAGAGATTGTCCTGACCCATTGGCATGCCCCTTCTCCTGAGAACATTCATTACACTCACCAGCAGATGGAGAAACATCCTACGACAAAGAGCAAAGGGGGAAAGGTTAATTGGCACAAAGAAAACTGTGGTCTGAAACACGGTCTGCCATGAAAGCGAGGTCTTGAGGTCCCGATGATGCCTCCCTGAGCGTGAACCTCAATAGGATGTCCTCAATAAGCTTCCATTAATAACTGATCAGCCCATTAACCTCAGCCAAGCTCCTGACTGATACAAAAGAGGTTTCTGTGTAAAGCCAAACAACTCCATTACCCAGCTGCTCCTACACTTCCTGTCTCCTAGGGGGCTTTCACATTGCAGTAACACCCAAAGTATGCTAAGCATCTTTCTTCTGGGGGAACTAATCACACAAACTTGGGGTTTTCAGGAAAACCTGCCAACAGTTTCACAACCAAAGTCGACCAGTCACATTGTGACATAGGAAAGTCTGAGGATAGCCCCGGGTGTAGGTCAACCGTCTACCTGGCTCACAACAGGCTTTCTTGGTTGTTTCCCACTGCATACACTGCTGGCACCAGAACTTTCAGGGGTTTTCCTGTCACTACTTCCCATGTCCCTGTAGGAGTGCTGAGGTTAGACCCTCAGGATGTGTATCCAGCCTTGATGTGGGTGCTGGGGATTTGAACTCAGGTCCTCACACTTGAATGGCAAGTGTTTTACTTATTGGGCCATCTCCCCAGCTCGAAAGGTGGCTAACTTTTCAGTGTAGAATGTTTGAGAATTTTTTTGTCTGGTTTTAGGTTCTGGGGAGCCCTAGAAGGAGATCAGGTAATTTTTCCACATAGACCATAGTGATATGGAAATAAAGGCATAAGTTGAGATGATAGGTAAATACTGGTGCCTCAGAATGGTGGTTCCCACCTTTAGAGTCAAACTGTCTCTTTCCAAGATGGTTTTTGTGCCAGGGGAGATGGGTTCTGAAGATTGTTGGCAGTCACCTTCCTTCTCTTTGCTCCCACAACCAACAGGCAGGTTTACGCTGGCACAGGATGGCTCTCCTTGCAGATGCAGACCTGCAAGAGGGAGCATGTTTTATATATACAATCACAAAGTGGACCAAGAATGATGAGGAGGCGGTCCAAGTCTCCACAGTGAGCCTCTGTTCACACAGTGTGTCCAGGACTCTGATCACCTCCAACTCACACTCGGACAAATGCATTGTCTTCACGTCCTCCAAGGAAGAAAACAGTAACGCCAAGACACCAAGGTGATGACTCCATAACCATATACATTGTACACAGAGTTCAGCATGGTGTCCACTCTCATCACATACATTGTACATATACATTGTACACAGAGTTCAGCATGGTGTCCACTCTTATCATAGCACCATCCCCCATCTAGGCTTCTTGGGATTAATTTTAGATCCCTTAGAGTAACCTGGTCCTGGAGTCAGGTGGCAAGAGTAGAGAACTTGCTAGACCATGGATAAGAACACCTTGGTGGTGACATGCCTTGGCCACCACCAGAGTGCCAGGCATCAGGGGGAGAGGTGGGCACCTGGGATGCTGTCATTTGCTGTGGCTGATGTCACCATGTGGGAAAGGAAGAGACAGAATAGCCTCTCACACCTGCTCACCCTTATTCCCCTTACTCTCTCCTCCATTTCCTCGCAGGACTCCACAATCAGGCCAAAAGAAACACAGGGTGATCCTTCCCAAAAAGGCAGAGCATTATGAGATGAGCTGATTAAAAAAAAAAACCCTTTCTAGAATGCCTGGATCCCTGGAAAATGCACTGGGCACACTGTCAAATCTGCTCTTATTTTGATTAAAGTTATACATGCCCAGAGTTTGAAAACCTCAAACCTTTCTGCTTGTTAGGAAAGCTAGCAACCCCTGCTGCCCGCCCAGCCATCCTTTTTCATCTGGAGTCCTTAGAGCTTCATCTCTCTCCCTCCTGTTGCTATGCTTACAGGCTGACCTAAGACCTCCTTCAAGGCCAGGAGAGAGCAGCTATTCTTCTAAGACCTTTGTTCTAAGCTAGGACGCAGCACACTTGCCTCGCTCCAGCCTCTTGACCTTCATGTGCACAGCCCTGACTCCACGCCCTGTGTAGGTAGAGATTCTAAGTCACCACTGAGCTGGTAGAACACTGAAACTGCATTGCCATATATAAACAAAGTTGTTTGCCTCAGAGTTAATAAGTTTTGAGGTCCCAGCCATGACCTCTGTGTACCTATCTGCAAATACATTAAAATCACCCCCCAGACTCCCAAACTGTATTACACTTGATTCCTCTCTGGACAAGCTAAAGCTCACACCTTAAGCTTGTACTAAATGTTGTGGGTTCTCTTTTCCCATTTGAAAAAAAATGGAAGAAAGGGAAGGAGGGAGGGAGGGAACAAGGGAGGAAGGGGAAGAGAGAAGGAGAGGAGGGAAGGGGAAGAGGAAGGAAGGAGGAAGGGACAAGAAAATTGAAAGAGGGAAGAATAAATGAAGGAGGGAAAAGACAAAGAAAAAATGATAATGATGATAATACTGATAATGATAATAATGAACAATTTGGTGGTCTTTACCAGTAGTTTTTCCATTGTAGGCCTTACTATTATAGGGTCATCTGGCCACATTGTCAAGTTAGAGACCTGCAACCAATGCTGGATGCAACGTTAGGCACTTAGAATCCCTGCACCAGGGAAGCAGAGGCAGGAGGGTCCCTGGGTCTTNCTGGTTGGCCAGCCTAGCCCAGTGAGTAAGCCCTAGACCAAGGGGAATCTCTATCTGAAAATAAACCCAGCACCTGATATCCTCTGGTAACACATGGTATTGCCTCCCCAAACCGTCTCCTATGGGCACGGATATCACAAACCAATCAGATGCCTCAATCTTCCTGGGCTTCTAAAAGCAAACAAGGTCTGTAGAAATATGCTGCCCCTTGGAGCTGAGCACCATCATCGATAAAGATCTTCTCTCTCCACCGTCAGTTTCTAGGTTTACTGTGTACACTCATTCTGAGCAAACCAGGTCTGGCAAAGAACAGAGAAAGACAAAGGTTTAGAAAGTGGTGGGTCTCCCTTCAGTACGGCCTCAGCGAGCACCTATGTGACAGAGCTGTCAGTGATGAAGGCACCAGCTGCTGGCACTCCTCATCTGTTCAGCAAGTGTGGCCCTGGTCTTCAGCAAAGCAGGCACTGCACTTCCCGAGAACTCAGAGACAACACGACAGAGATGAATCTGGTCCTCGCAGGACCCTGTGCTAATGGGGACAGAGATCTAGGATGGGGGAGAGAGACACGGAAAAGAGTTTGAGATAGTGCAGGGCTCACGAAGCAACAAGGCAGAGGGTAGGGATATGGCAGAGAGTGGCAACTAGGAAGTGTTGTAGACAGGATAAGAGGTAAGGGAGAAACTGGCCACAAAGGTGGGGAAATACTAGAGAGAGATGATAGATGATGTTGAGAATGATTGCATTGTCCACATGCAAAGGATACTCTAGAGGAAGGAAAAACAACAGCTCGGAGGGAACCTAGGGACTAAGAGACTGCAGCTGGGCCAATGACATCAGTGTGGGAGGAGGGTGTAAGCAAGGGGGAGTGGAGCAAAGGCAGGGCTGTCAACAGGTATTTTCATCTCAGAGTACAAGTGTCTTCTTGGGAAAAAACAATGTTTTCAGTGTAGATTGATGATGTGGGATGGCCTTCTGTATACTGTGAATATGGTTTATTACCAATTGGTTAATAAAGAAACTAATCTGGTCTGTAGCCAGGTAGAATAGAGTCAGGTGGGAAATCCAAGCAAAGATACAGGGAAAAAGAAGGCAGAATCAGGGAGACGCCAGCAGCCACCAGAGAACCAAGATGTGAGGTTACACTACAACCATGTGGCAATACACATATTAATAGAAATGGGTTAATTTAAGAGGTAAGAGGTAGTTAATAACAAGCCCGAGCAACAGGCCAAAGCATTTGTAATTAATATTAAGCATCTGAGTGTTTATTTGGGAATTGGCAGGCAGGAGAGAAACCACCAGTTACAGATTGACATTTGTTTTTTCAAAGATACATGTTGATGCCACCTGAAGATTGGCTTGGAGGGAGAAAAGCATCAGAGATAAGAAGCCAGTTCCCAGGTCTCTAGGGTCTCCTGGGGGGGCCCAGATTCCATGTCCCAACCAGGGCGATGAAAGGGTGGAGAAAGAGGGTTGTCTCAGGACCTGCTTCTTTCCTCCTCAGGAAGCTGTCACAATAGCCATGTCTATGGCACCATGGTTGCCAAGGACAGCCACTCACTCTAAGTGGATCGCGCTTCATCCCCACGGTGACAAAATGACCGGGCAATTCATTCAATTTAATGAAGAAATAAAACCAATTAGTATAGGGAAAATAATCAGATTGGCCAAACGTCTTTCCAACAGGTTGTTTGGGTCTTTAAGCTTGAGCAGAAAGGTCGTGTGCACATTTGACTGGTAGCTTCTGGCTCATTCGAGAGAGCAAAGGAAGAAAATCTATTGATTTAATTTGCTTTCAACCCTACAGTCTACAGAGAAAAGTGAATTATCTCTAATAATTGTGAAAAATGTCCAAAAAATGTCACTGAAGTGTGTTAAACTAATTTGGATTATTGAAGCAGGACACTAACTCGCTTTGAAATGAATGGCCCCTTTCAAAAAGCAAGCCGGGCTCTGGTCAGACCTTAAAGTGCAAAATGCCATCTGTTTAGGCTTCCTCTCCACACACTCCGAGTCACCCCCATCTTCAGAATCACAGATTCTACCGTCTCCATGCATCTTCAGGGCCTGACTGCCCACACTCAATTACAAGAATCTTATTAGAGAATTCTCTCACCCTGGCTCTCTGCTGCGTAATCACCCCCCTGATTAAAGGCTGCACTCTTAATAATTTCTCTCAGAAATAATTACCATGGCATGTCAGGAGGAAGAGACTGCTTAAGCAGTTACAGCAACTGCGAATTTAGCCCTCTTGAAAAGGCTATGAGAAACTGTAAAATAATTAAAAAGAAAACGCAGGCAGAGACAACATGACAAAACTGACAGTGGGGATTATGGGCCTCTTTAATGTCAAATCTTCTTTGGGCTGTCGCATTTCCAGACCTTATTAAAATGCTAATAAATGTATTACTCAAATATCATTATCTCAAAATGTGCGTAATTTGAATAATTTCTTTTGGTTTGTCCCAAAAGCTCCCCAAATTCCATTCATGTGGAGTCCACAGACTCAGAAATCTGAGGTAGGAATGTCAGCCTCCAGTATCAGCCTGCTGCCCTTCTAAGCGAGCGGAAATTATAAACAGGAAGGTGGGTTTGGCTCTGGAACTCGTAATTGATTTGAGATTAAATTGTTCAAAAGTGTCTCTGCCATTAAGGAACACACAATGTGCTGGCAATTAAAACAAGCAATCAGTTAAAAGAGAGCTGGGCAGATCTTTAAAACTAATCATACTGTGAATAGTTATTTGCTCATTTATTCAAGTATTTATTGAATCCATTTTAAGTCTATATTTTTGAACTCTTCCTCTTGAACTGCAGTATTGACCGAACACTGAGTGTGGCCAAAACTGCTCCAAGAGCAGTAAGGGAGGTTGATACCACTCATGGAAATTACAGTCTAATAGGGGACAGAGAGTCGTTTTATTCTTCACACGTTTTTATTATTGTAGGGGGGCACATGTACCACAGTGCACATGTGGAGGTCAGAAACAACTTTCAGGGGTCAGTTCACTCCTTCCACCTTGTGGGTCCCAGGATTGAACTCAGGTCTTTAGGTTGGATGACAAATGCCATACTCACACACAAAAATGTCACCAAGCAGGGGTTATCAACACCGTGAAAGACTCAGCAAGTAGATGCTCAGACAGTAAGGTGATGTCCCACCCTCACATCTAGCCACAGAAAGACTTGAAACTACCACGGCCGGGTGGTGCACACCTTCAATCCCAGCACTCATGGGGCAGAGGCAGGCAGATCTCTGTGAGTTTGAGGCCAACCTGGTCTACAAGAGCTAGTTCCAGGACAGGCTCCAAAGCTATAGAGAAACCCTGTCTCAAAAAACAAAAAAAACCCAACCAAACAAAAAGACTTGAAACCATCCAGGCAGTGCCTGTCCCTAGGGCTGTGTCACTAATAAATCTGAGTATTCAGCCATCTAACTATCCTACCATTTCTTGAAGTCCCTGGTGTGTTGTTTGAGTGTCTACCTCCATGTATTACTGACATCTTACTGTTCATGTAGTCTCTTTAGGACGCAGTATGATGCAAAGTGGTGGCCGAGGCCTTCGGTCCTCTCAGCCCGAGAAGATGGGCAATTTTGGATGCTGAACGGCAGCCAGGAAGTAATGGGAAGCCTAGAAGCCGGTGGGCGGTTGGAGAGCTGGCAGAAACAGCATCAGCCTCCAGCTCTACCAGCAGGAGGGACCCAAAAGAGGACCAGAAAAGCCTGTTTAGCAAGGGGAGCCTCTGGTATTTCTGCTCTAATGCAATCTTTGGAAAGTTCTCCTCAGAGCCATCAGGAGCCTTTTCTTTCGGGGTCACTTTCTCAGTGGTTCTCGTCACCTCGCCTTCTCTGATGAAAGGCAATCAGGCTCGACTACCCCCATGGACATCCTGTACCTTGACTATGTTTAGGACAAAAATGGGACTTAAAATCTTGCCTGAACTCTTTTTCTAAAAAAATTTTTTTTAGCATGTTCATTCTGTAAAAGTGAACCCTTCAATACAGAGTGGAGATGGGATTCTGAAACCATAATGGACGGTGATTAGAGAGACTGCAGGTGTTAAATGCTGAGGTGAACCAAGACTGGTACTTTGCACACCCTGGGTTTTAAAGTCTCTTGTTGCCAAGTGAAGATTGTGTGTGGATATCTTGCTGGGATGCAGTCAACACACCTGCAGCAGAGGGTCATCACTCCTTAAGATTTACACGAATGGGGAGAAATTACTTTGTCTCAGCAATTTCAGAGAACTGTGATTTAACTAAGAGCTGTAGAGAAAGAAATAACACTCCTCCATTAATCCTAATAATATTAATAAAGTGCAGGGAGGGCATTAGAAGAGACATAGGAGAGCCTGTCAGAGAGGGAGGGTCTTCCATACCCCAGAAACCCCTTCTGAGGACAGAACCCCAAGGCCAGACCAGAGGCCGGGAGCAGCTGAGAGACCCAAGATGGGGACAGCAGCCAACCAGGACAGGGCCTAGTTTTTTACCGGGATCATATGCAGCCATGTGTATATAGTATTTAAGAAATTGTAGCCTTGCTATGTGTGTTATTAGAAAACATTTACTTTAGAACTACCTGTTACTGTCATCATCCACAAGTCTCATTCCCAGGGTGACTCAGCATGTCTGCATCACACGATCATCTCTGCTTGTTTCAATTCTGTGAGTGGAGCTGGTTTGAAATGTTTTGAAAGCTGGTGGTGAGCCAGACCATGGTGGCGCGGGCCTTTAATCCCAGCACTCGGGAGGGAGAGGCAGGCAGATCTCCGTGAGTTCGAGGCCAGCTTGTTCTACAGAGCTAGTTTCAGGACAATCAGGGCTGTCACATAGAGAAACCCTGTCTCGAAGAACAAAACAAACAAACAAACAAAAAAGATTTATTTTCATACAAAAATCTCCAATGTAATCCACCATATAAACCAACTGAAACAAACAAACCGCATGATCACCTTATTAGATGCTGAAAAAGCCTTTGACAAAATTCAACACCCCTTCATGATAAAAGTCTTGGAGAGAACAGGGATACAAGGAATGTATCTAAACATAATAAAAGCAATATGGAGCAAACCAACATCCAAAATCAAACTAAATGGAGAGGAACTAGACAAGGCTGTCCACTCTCTCCATATCTATTCAATACAGAACTTGAGGTTCTAGCTAGAGAAGTAAGACAACAAAAGGAGATCAAGGGGATATGAATCAGAAAAGAAGAAGTCAAAC
>LOJH01050666.1:0-12032 GCA_001685095.1 Ellobius talpinus
TCCCATGAGTATCAACAGAACACGGCATATCAAGTTGCAGTACCTCCTCATGTATTAAGGCTGGGCAAGGTGACCCAGCATGAGTAGGGTCTCAACAGACTGTAAAAGAGCCAGAGACAGTCCCTGTTCCCACCATTTGGAGTTCCACAAAACCAACCTACACACTGTAACAAATATGCAGAGTGCCTAGGTCAGTCCCATGCAGGCTCCCTGAGTGTTCAGTCTCTTTGAGCCCCTATGAGCCCAGCCTAGTTGACTCTGTGAGTTTTCTTGTGTCCTTGACACCTCTGGCTCTTACAATTCTTTCTCCTCTTCTGCTCTTCTGCAGGATTCCCTGAAATCCACCTAATGTTTGGCTATGTGTCTGCATCTGCATCAGTTGCTGGATGACTCTCTCTGATGACAACTGGGCTAGGCACCAACCTGGTTACAAGAGATGGGCCAGTTCAGGCTATGTATCTGCCTTTGCTAGCAGTCTAAGGTGGGGTCTTCCTTGTAGATTCCTGGGAGATTCCCTTGTACCAGGTTTTTATGAAACCCCGAAATGCCCCTCGTTTCCAGGAGTCCCTTTTAGTACTCCCCACGCCAACCTGATTGCTCTTGTTCAACTTGTACAGTCACTTTGGAAATCAGTGTGCCAGTTTCTAAGGAAACTGGGAATTAGCCTACCACAAGGCCCAGCTATACTGCTCTTGGGTATATATATACCCAAAGGATGCTCAGTCATACCACAAGGACACTTGCTCAGCTGAATCATAGCATCTTTATTTGTAATAGCCAGAATCTTGAAAACAACCTAGATATCCTTCAGCAGAGGAATGGATAACAAAAATGTGGTATATTTACACAATGGCGTATTACTCAACTGTTAAAAATAAGGAAATTTAGAGGCAAATGGATGGAACTAGAAAAAAAAGCATCATCCTGAGTGAGGTAACTCAGATCAAGAAAGACAAACATGGTGTATGTACTCACTCATGAGTCGATATTAGCTGTAAAATAAGGATAACCATGCTACAACCCACAGCCCCAGAGAGGCTAGGTAGAAAGGAAGGTTCAGGGGGGAGACACCCAGATCTCTGTGGGAAGGGGAAAATAGAGATTTTGTGAGTGGACTGAGGGCAGGTGGGGATGGGAACATGACCAGCTTGGTACTTCTTAAGCTCTTTTCTTGACATTTTTTTTAGATTCCAGAGCATTTTAAAAATCACCTTTCTATGTAGTTTATCTAATTAGCTTACTTTGTGAGACTGGCTCTTGTTATGTTGTTCAGGCTGGTCTTAGACTCCTGAGACTGTGATCTTCCTGCTTCAACCTCTTTAATAGTTGCCATCCTACCCAGCTTCAGTTCACCTATTTTAATAAATTCCCTGTTCTTCTGGTCAGAATGGAAACTCTGTGACAGGCACAGTATCTGGTGCACAGGAAGGTGAGTGTGTGGTGCGTATGTGTGTGTGTGGTATGTGCGTGTGCATGTGTGTGTGCTGAATTAAAATAATATGAAGAGCAGGAAATTAAGGAGGGTCTTAGAGAAATCTTACTTTTGCTCAAATGTAAATATAGTAGATAGTAAGAAAACATAAAATATAGACAAGCAAACTTATCTTTCATTTCTTATAAACCTTAATCAAAGAAGGACATCAAGGCACCTTTCTTCCCCCTCCCCTTTCTGCTGGGGACCGAACCCAGAACCTCATACATAAGCAGCAAAACACTCACCACTGAGCCATATCAAGAGGAGTCTCCCATTTACCGGATGGAGAAATTAGGGCCCTGGAAGCTTGTCTCAGTTAAGCTTCCTAATACACATACTGTTAGATTCTAATTAATGTGTCTGCCAAATACCCTTTCTGGTAAATTGGAATGTCCTGTTAGATTTGATTTTAATTGATGGGACTGTCAAACACTCTTCTGGCAAATCCCACAGTCTCCATAAATAGCCGCTCTTCCAAAGCAGCTAGGATTCCATATACATTGACACTGCACTAAATATTAAAACAACTGTATTATCATCTCAAAGCACCCTGATTTACCTCTTTAGTCCCAGTCTTCTCTGTATCAGCTCCGCTGGCCTTGCCTGGAAAGGTATAAACAATTCTCCAAACCAGGGTTTTGTGTGAACAGGGTCACAAGGCTTCCAATGTCACAGAGAAGCCAGAAGAGGGACTGAGCCCCCCTCCCCTTACCTTGGAAGCTTCAAATAGGGTGAGGCACATTTTCCAATAAGTGTTTACAAGTAGAATATATAATACATACATACATATATACATATACATACATGCATATGCATGCATGCGTACATATATACATACACATATAATTTACACACACATACTCCCTACCCATGGGAGGGAAGAGTGAGGGCTAAGGAACCCCTAACAATAGGGGTGGTGACATTTATCTCCACAGGCTAGACCTGAGATGGAGACTGGTATAAAGGAAGCAAAAATAGCTAGGCAGATCACAGGAGATTCAGAAAGGAAGAGATCCAGCAAGGCAGATATGTTTTCCTAAGGCCTGGGTGGGTGGCATGGTCCTGGGGTTAAAGGCACATTGTGGGAGAAAGACCCCTGTGTGTAGAAAGGACGGAATTTTCTCTGGCACCAACAATGATGAAGTTTACTGAATCAAATCATCATGAATCTAGGGAAAGGAAGGAGCTTTAATACAAAAATCTCTTCTAGTTTCTTGCTCACGGGGGAGTTGGCAGCTTATCAATCTCTTTCAGTCTCTTCAGCTCTCGGCTGAGTTAGTACCTTGGGTAGGAGAAGAAGGAAGATTTGGCAGAACAAGGATAGTGAGCCCCAGGGATCTGGGGTCACGTGCTGTGGGTTGGCCTCAGGAGGTGGATGAGCTTCCGGCAATGTCTGGCAGAGGCAGGCCTGGCGCTGCTATTTGGCAGTAACTGATTCCCCAAAGAGAGCAAGGCTAACTTCTCACTGGCACCCAGGGACACCAGCACCTATGGAATAGGAAATAAATGGCAGAATATGATGTAAGTGTGAGAAATGATGGTGTTGGCACAATCTTGGTACAGCCAAGAAAAGAGAAATGGGCCTTTGGGGGATTCAGGATAGACTGATCGAGACAAGAAATCTCGTGAGCTATGAATCAGTAAGACCCAGGTATTTATTTCCACTCTCTTTGGTAGTGGGCATAAAATCAACACACCAAGTGAACCGGTCACTTGTCGCCAGTAAGAGGTTAAAGAAAGCAGCAGTAACTGACAGACAGCCTGAATGTCTGCTTCCCAGCAGGTCTCTCATTTCCAACCAAGCATCCCTTTTGTTGTTTCCCTTCATGGACTGCGGGAAACTCATTTAGTGCCAGCACCATCCTGTCAAATGCCGTCATTCTAATGCTACCACACTGACATACTCCACTCTGTGATCTCTCAGATGCAACTCCCCCTGGGTTTTTTAGAGACTCAATATCAAGCAGAGGAAGCAAAACAAGATAGTATTTGATGAGTATAGGCTCTAGACCCAGACTTATGAGCTCAAAAGCCCAGTCTCACCGGGTAGCATTATAACTTTGACAAGTCACTAAATTATTT
Organism: Ellobius talpinus; assembly: GCA_001685095.1. Classification (NCBI taxonomy): domain Eukaryota; kingdom Metazoa; phylum Chordata; class Mammalia; order Rodentia; family Cricetidae; genus Ellobius; species Ellobius talpinus. The sequence goes on from LOJH01050666.1 coordinate 3,557, forward strand.
ATGCTTCGGTTTCCTCGCTTACCAAAATCACGGTGATAATAGCTTAAACCAGGTAATAAAGGTAAAACGCCTAGCACAGTACAACAGTTGGCATCTTCATGGTTTTCCCCATCTCTCTCCTGTTTTGTGTCTGGAAGAGATAAGCTACAATTCTTGGGAACTCAGGTATGTCCTAGCTCAGTGGAGCCTTCCAGATACCTTCCCTTCTCCAGGGTGGGAGAGGGCAAACGGGAAACCCATCTCCAACATTCTGTCTTTGAGCTTCTTACACCCAGACAGGGACATATTTTGTATTTCTAGGTGTCCTAGGTCCTCACAAATTACACTAGAGAAATGCTGTGAACTGCAGGGGCCTCAGGGCTCATAAGTCCCCTGGCTTTACCTGATGAATACAGGGCTCTTGTCGGAGGCTCCGAAGGGCAATGAGGGCGGCCTCCTTGACAGTTGGCTGAGGATCTCCACATGCCATTTCTAGGAGCCGCTGGGGTACTTGGCACTGTAATAGCTCCACTCCCAATCCTTCAGGTCCCAGATTGCCCAGAGCCAATGCGGCATTGCGCCGGATACCATCCTGAGGATCTCCAAGCAGCTGGGTCATACTGGGCACTGCAGCCGCCAGGGCAGATCCCAAGGGACCAGCCTGGTAGGCTGCATTGCCCACAGCAAAGCTGGCACTGCGCCGCACGGCAGGGTCCTTGTCTCCCAGCCCTAGCAGCAGAAGGCTGAGCAGGCCAGCCTGGCTCTGTAGTGCCCCACGTAGGGTCGTGCTGTGTTGTAATAAGTGTCCCAGAAGGCCGTAAGCACGGACCCGCACAGTGTTCTCTGAGTGGGCCAGGAGGCTCCGCAATGGCCGATAGGATTCATCAGAGCCAGACAGGAGCTCCTGGATAAAGGACAAGTGGCTGGGGGATAGTACCCGGGCTGTGTGGGTCAGCAGGGACAGAAGGTCAGAGATCATAGGAGGCTGGTCACTCAGTAGAACAACAGAGAGGAATGAGATGATGGTTCTGGGAGAGGTAGTCACTGTGTCTACAAACTGTTTGAGAGAGGTGGGATCCATGAGGGCCAGGCATGTAAGGAGACCAATGGGTAGCTCTGCTTGTAACAATGGAAGGTGGTGGCAGCAGACCTGGGAGAAAGGAGAGTTCAGGTAAAGGGGTTCAGAAGAGGGAAAGGTACATTGCAATGGGGAAGGGAAAGCCCTGAGGCTGGGCAAGAGAAATGCCAACTCAAGGAGAGAAACATTCCTGGCAGTAGAGCCCCATAGCACAATGCAAGAAACTCATGTGAAGCTCAAGAGCAGGTCCTTTCTACACTTACACCTGGTTCTGCAAGGGCACAGTTTCTGCCTCCAAATATCCAGGGCATATTGTCAAAGAGTTCCAAGGCAGTAATTCCTGACCAAGGAGCTGAGCTACAGTGCCTGGCCTCCCTAGTGAGTTTCAATTGAACCAGACAAGAGACCAGTGGACAGAGGAGACCCTAGCTCAGCTTCAGGTGCATGTCTGTTTGGGTCTCAGTGCTGCCTCCACTCCAGCACTCTGGTCAAGCTAGATGCCTTCTTCTGTGAACTATTGGGATGCGAGTCAGAGGATACAACACTGGCCATCTTCCTTTCCCACCATCACACCTGGATCACCTCTCCAAGTACCTGAAGCAGGTAGACTGCAACTTCTGAGTCCCTGAAGTCAGCCAAGATGCTTACAAGGAGGTCAGCATCCATATCCAGGGCAAAAGGGAAGCAGAGCAGCTGGCACACGGAGAGTACCACAACAGGGAGAAACTTGGGCCCCTGAGGCCTAGGAAGGGAGCAAAACAGGCTTACTCTTTGACGCTTCCCTCCCTCACTTCATGTTTTCTCTCCCAATCTCAGCAACTCCTTAGGTTTCCAGCCTAAACCTTACCCCACTTCTAGTAATATAAATCAAGCAGTCAGCTACTTCTCTCCTGCCCCCACCTCCACCTCCCCTGTTGGCTCTGACTTTGAGTCTCCTGTTTCTAATGCAGACTCACGCTTGACTCAGGTGATGCAAGAAGCTGGGAGAAAGCAGGTGCTTCAGGGTCACCATGAGGATACTTCCATGCTGGGACAGATGGCTCAGGCATAACTGGGGCTCCTGGGTGAAGATGGCCATGGCAAGGCTCAGCAAGGCTGCCATGCCTGAAAACAACAGAGAATGAACACCTAGTGAAGCAAGCAAGATGACCAGATGCCAAGGATCCCAGAACTTACCTGGTCCTTTCTGTTCCCTATTGTTAAGCAAGTCCATTATAGACTCTACCACCCTCTCTGCACACAGTAGGAGCAATTATCTGTGGGCTAACCCAGTTCTAAGCTGCCTCCTTCTGAAATGGGACCTCTACAAACAGAGCTATGATAAGAGAAAGACACCTTGGGGTGAAATCAGTGTCCAGTCAGGCTCTAGGCTGGGTGGACTTGACAGTGACAGATCGTCTTCCTGTACAGTCACCTCCTCAGGTAGCCTCAGGGCCATGGAAAAGCGGTGCCACAGAATGGTCCACACCTCGGAAGCAGCCACATCCCTGATCAGGCCAGGCTTCCCCTGTTAAAGAGGAGGGTATGCACAAGTCAGGGATCCAGATTCCTTTTGTCATTTCTGTCCCTAACCATACAGGGAAATAGAGTCACTGAAATCACTCTTTCTGTCTTCCTAGCTAATATTTCTGTATTTTCCTTCCTTTCCTTTCCCATTTCCCCTTATCTTTCCTCTTTTTCTCCCTCCCTTCTTCCCTTCCTTCATTTTAGAAAATAGCATCTTATTATGTATTCAAGCTACCCTCAAACTTGTGATCCTCCTGCCTCAGGCTCTCAAACCCTAGGATTGTAAATCTACCACCACACCCAATTTATGTTCCTTTCCTATTATAATCTAACCCAATCTCTCAACCTCTGTATGCGCCTATGGAAAACCAGGAAATTATCCTGTTCAGATCAGCTCATGTCAAGGCCAAGTTGTGTACAAGGCTTATTAAATTTTTTTGATATGTTGAGACAGGAGCTTATGTACCTCAGGCTAGTTTCAAACTCATTACGTGGCTAAGGCCGGCCTGGAACTCCTTGATCTTCCTACCTTTTAGTGAAGAAAAATCTAAACAACAATAATAAAAATCCATAAACCCAAACCCTAAATCCAGACCCCAGAGAAGCTCTTTTCTCCCTGGGTCCCTGGGGGAGTGAAGCTGAACAGCTCACTTCAGGACTCCTGCTGAGGGTGGGCGTGAGATTCAGGCTAGTAAGGCTAAAAGCAGCGTGAAGTTCAGGCTAGTAAGGCTAACAGCAGCATGAGGTTCAGGCTAGTTAAGGCTAACAGCAATGAGAGAGGACAGGCAAGCATGGGCCGCTTCCTCATTTCATCTGCCAGTGGCTCCGAAATATGCCCAGTTCCTCTCTCTGCTTCTCCCCAGCTCACAGCACACCTGTACCTGGGTAAGGAGCTGAAGCAGAAGAATGAGGAGGCCATCGTAGAAGCCACAGCTGCACGGTGGAGTCAGCCGGACCTGTTGGAGATAGACAAGAGGAACATAGATAGTCAAGAGGTAGGAGGTAGCTCCCCAGACCAGGCTCCCAGCACCTTGGCCTGGCAGACTGGGACAAGTTTTGGATTTAGGAGTTTTGGTTCTTAACTATTCTTCCATCATGTTCCTAAAGACAGACAGTCTAGTAGGAGAAGCTTTTGGGTCCAAAACCAATTCCAGTTTAGGAAGATGATTGCTAAACAAGAAGTTGGCTACACAGTTGAAATGTGCCATCAGTGCCTCCTAGAGGCAGGAGACATTTTAAAGGCAGGGTTGGACATTTACCAAGGTTGTGTCAGGCCCTGGATTCACTCTCTAGCACTGCAAAATAAGGAAATAAAAATGTAAAGACAGAAAAGGGAAGGTGTCATTAGAAAGGCAGGATATCCTAAGAAGTGCAGATCACAGCATACAGGAAAGCTAGTAGGCATACAAGTTCATACTCAATTCTGGAAATGAATGGCAACCCTTTACAGTCCACTGGCCTCAGACAGGCTGTGACAGTCTACAGCAGGAGTTCTCAACCTAACTAATGCTGCGACCCTTTAACACAGTTCCTCACGTTGTGCTGACCCCCAACCATAAAATTATTTCATTGCTACTTCATAACTGCAATTTTGCTACTGTTGTAAATCATACTGTAAATATCTGATATGCGACCCTCAAAGGGGTTGCAATCCGCAGGTTGAGAAGCACTTGTCTACAGCCTGAACTGTTTCCTATAAGCAGTGGGAAGCCAAAGAAGACTTACACAGTATGATTTACGCTCTACATTAGCACTATTTGTAAAATAGTGCATTCACTGTTTTACTATCAGAATTTAGAATAGTACAAACACTCAACATACAATTCTATGTTCAAAAAGCATTGCATGAATGGAAGGCCATATTTTTCCTTTAAAATGCTCACTCTGGTGGCCATGAAGAGAACAAATAATAGAGGAGGAATCCTTGAGTAGCCAAGAGACCAGGACACACAAGGCACAAATAAACCCATGCAGATCGGTGATGGTGCCACAGAGTGACAAGACAGAGTCACCTCTAAGGTGGAATACAGGGCCTGAGGAACCGTCTGAACAGGATCATGGGAAGAGGAACTGGGTGAATGTTACTGCTTTAGCTAGTGAAATAATCCCTCTGAAGGTCAGCTTTCTCAAGGACAAGCAGGTAACTTTTACTACATTTGTTGTGTCTAAGCTTCCAAGTGTGCTTGTGGGAGATGTGATATGTTACAAAGTACAATAAATTATATATATATATGAATGACAATTATATGACTATGAAGTCTTTCCTTTTTCCAAAATGAGGGAATTTAAGAGTTCCAAATTTATGGGGGGGGATTACTTTTGCCAGGCAGTGGTAGTGCACACCTTTAGTCCCAGCACTCAGGAAGCAGAGGCTGGTAGATCTCGGTGAGTTCATAGCCAGTTTGGTCTACAAATCAAGTTCCAGAACAACTAGGACTACACACACACAAACACACACACACAAAAAAAAACCTGTCTTGAAAAGCCAAAAAAAGCCAGGTGGTGGTGCCGCACACCTTTGTAATCTCAGCACTTGGGAGGCAGAGGCAGGCGAATTCCCTGTGAGTTCAAGGCCAGCCTGGTCTACCAGAGCTAGTTCCAGGACAGCTAGGACTGTTACACAGGGAAACCCTGTCTCAAACAAACAAACAAACAAACAAACAAAAAGTTCCAAAGGGCCTGAAAAGGAAAAGAATAAAAGCTAACCAGGAGGCCACATAACGGTCTGGGTTCCTAAAGAACACACAGGGTATCAGCCACTTCTCCATGCTTAGAAAAGCAAAGTGAGGAGGGATAAGGTTAAAGCATCAGGAAGGACTTCAGACTCCTGGAGGGGACTGAGGCAGGCAGGGGAAACCTCTCACCTCAGATAACTGGACAGGGGAAACCTCTCACCTCAGATAACTAGACAGGGGGAACCTCTCGCCTCAGATAACTAGACAGGGGGAACCTCTCGCCTCTGATAACTGGACAGGGGGAACCTCTCACCTCAGATAACTAGGCAGGGGGAACCTCTCGCCTCAGATAACTGGACAGGGGGAACCTCTCACCTCAGATAACTGGACAGGGGGAACCTCTCGCCTCAGATAACTGGACAGGTGGAACCTCTTGCCTCAGATAACTGGACAGGTGGAACCTCTTGCCTCAGATAACTGGACAGGGGGAACCTCTCGCCTCAGGTAACTGGACAGGGGAAGCTCTCACCTCAGGTAACTAGACAAGGGGGAAGCTCTTGCCTTAGGTAACTGGATAAGGGGAAGTTCTTGCCTCAGGTAACTGGACAAGGGGAAGCTCTCGCCTCACGCCTCACGAAACTGGGCAGCTTCCTTTCTTTCCCTCCCTGCCTCCATCTTTGAAGAGGCCCTGATCAGCCCTGGCTTAGAGCAGCCCACTGTCTGGTGGCAAAGGAGAGGAAGAAGGGCTGCTTCTTTTCTTTTCTTTTTCTTTTTCTTCTTCCTCTTCCTCCTCGTCCTCCTCCTCCTCCCCCTCCCTTCCCCTCCTCCTCCTCCTCCTCTTCCTCCTCCTCCTCTTCTTCTTCTCCTCCTTTTTGTTTTTGTTTTTCAAGACAGGGCTTCCTTGTAGCTTTGGAGCCTGTCCTAAAACTAGCTCTGTAGACCAGACTGGCCTCAAACTCACAGAGATATGACTGCCTCTGCCTCCTGAGTGCTGGGATTAAAGGCGGGCACCACCACCACCCGGCTAAAGAGGGGCTTACTGGATCTGGTCTTTTCCAGGAGGGCTGTCCTGGTGTTGGACTCAGAGGAGCCACATCTGGCCCTTCCCAGTACCTCACCTCTGCAGGGGCAGACAAGGCATGTGCAGCTGCCGCCATCCATTCCTGGGGCTGGAGGTCAAAGGTCACGCCCTGCTGACCAAGCTGTCCTAAGAGACAGGCTGCTGCATTCTGTGGGAAGGGTAGAAGAAAAGGAGGGCCATCTGAATCCAAATGGTGTTCAAGACATGACAGATGTTTGCAGAAACAGCTGCAAATAGGACAAAGGCCCTCTGCTCCCAAGGGGGTCAGAGGAAGGGGTGGAAGGCGAGGGGAGAAGGGCGAAAACTCACCACAAGAGAGACAATGTGTGAGCCGGTAAAGAGAGCAGCGACCTCACTGCCTAGCTTCTCCATCCTGGAATAGAGAGACCATGGAGGGTTACTGCGGGCTGGTCAGCATGCCTCCTCGCCTTGTACTGCACTCTCCACCCACGCTGCATCTACCCCCGAGGCCCAGAGGTGATGAGAATTCCGACCTGTTCTTTGTTCTGTCTCAGCCTCTCCTAGGAAAAAGCTAGAGGGTGCCCTTCCCTACGTGTCAGGGATACTTTAGTGAAGGAGACTTTAGTGAAGAGACCTGACTTTATGACTTTAGTGAAGAGACCTGACTTTATGACTCACCCAGAAGGCAGATCTTGGAGCCGAAAGACAAGAAGGGACAGGAGATAGAGTGCCACCTCAGTGGACTCTTCCCAATCTGCTACTTGTACCTACAAAGGAAACCTGAGCTATCAGAACAACTTCTGGGAGAGATGGAGCACCATGAGATACCCAGCCATGTTGGTATCGCTGGCTTACCTTGCCCTGGACCAGCATCAACAGCGACTCCAAGGCCAGGGGCTCTTGCCCCAGAATATGGCACAGACGCTCACTGATATAGCAGCAGGAGTAGAGCACCTAGGGAAGTTGGAAGGAGCCTGTCAGTAGACAGAACAGCCCTGTGGTCCTACAGTGGAAGGCTCAGCTGAAAAGCAGGCAAGTCTCTCAGTGGAGCTGGTGTCCACATGTGGGGGGTTGTGACAATTTTGACAGTAGTATGACTGGAGTAAGAAGGGCCTAAGTAAAGCACACCTGAGTGTTTCTGTGAGGGCCTTTCCAATGCATGGAAAACCCATCCTGAATGTGCATATGGCAGCATCCCATAGGCTGGGGCCTGGATGGAATCAAAGGGAAAGAAAAACCAGACGCAGCTGCACCATACCTATCCTTTCTCTCTGCTTCCTGGGTGCCATCATGTGATGCTCTTCTCAACCACCCTCCCCATGGAAATTTTTCTCCTCTAGAGTTCTGGCTGACTCAGAACTCACTATGTAGATCAGGCTAGCATCCTGGTCTCTGACTCACAGAGATCAGCCTCCCCCCGCCTCCTGAGTGCTGGGATTAAAGGCCAGCATCACCATGCCCAGCCATAGATCATCTCTTTTCTCTCTCTCCTTCCCTCCCTTCTTTCCTCCCCTCCCTCCCTTTCCTGGGAGTTAAAAGAAATCCCAGGCATTGAGGGCAGTGGGAAGGAAGTACCTTGAGAAGGTGGAGGCATAGGATATGATGCCGCAGACCAGAGACAAGGGCTGGCCTCAGTTGGCTGCTGTCCTCAGTCAGCTGATTGGCCAAATGCCACGAGACCTATGGAGACAAACTCGGCTCTGTCCCATCTCCCTCATTCTACCTCAATTCCTTGCACATCTTCAATTGGCCAGAAATCTCAGACTCTTGCTGGCCCCTCTTAGGTTCACTAGAACCCTCAGGCCCCATTTTATGCCCAGTCTCCATGGCCAGTGGAGAACTGGATCCTATCCGAATTTGGCCTTAATATAAGCAGGCCTAAAGGGAAGTGTTAGTAAGCAACAAGGTAGGGAAGCGCAATCTGCATGACCCCTGACCCTGGAGAAACATAATGACTTCCAATTGGCTGCCCTATCACCTGGGCAGTTACTACTGAGCCAGGTAGCCAACATATGGAATTCTATTATTATTATTATTATTATTATTATATTGTTTTTGAGCTATATCTTTTCTCCGCTCCCCTCCCTTCCTCTCTCCTCCCATTCTACCCTCTCCCATGGCCCCCATGCTCCCAATTTACTAAGGAGAGCTTGTCTTTTTCTACTTCTCATGTAGATTAGATCCATGTATGTCTCT
>LOJH01050667.1:10072-22711 GCA_001685095.1 Ellobius talpinus
CCAAACAGACAAGGCTCCCACATAGCCAGTACATGCAGTAGAATCAAAACCCAGGTATGTCATTGAATCAAATAATAGAGAACATGTGAACCTAGGTTCAGTCTGCACCCTGTCAGGAAAGACCAGCTTCCCAGAAAGTCAGCCAAACCAAATTTAGCAAACATGATTATTATGAAACAGGATCATAAAGAACGAATGAAATCTCTCTGACCAAAAAAAAAAAACAAAAACAAATAATGAAACCCTTCCTGGTATACTATAATCATTGAGTTCAAAGGTCTATCAGAAGACAAACAGAAATGTCAGGGAGAGTCTCTGCAGGGGTAATACCTCAATACATGTAGGGACTTAAACACAACAAACAAAGGAATTCCTTATAGAAAGAAAATTCAAAAGCCAAAATTAGAAGTGGAATGTGACTTGCATTCAAATTTATTCCCATATCGTGGAATAGTCAGAGATTCAAGGCAGTAAGATATGTGTATGAAAAGTCGGTGAGTCAATAGTCATGTTGGGGTTGATATGTATAAATATATTCTTACATATACATATACATTTAAATATTACTTTTGAATATATTTTGACAAATGGGAAGAGAAGGTGAATGTGTTTACCAAAGTTCATTATAAATAAACAGGACGTCTATAGTCAGATCTAAAAGATCTAAAAGAAGACATTAATTACAGAAAATGAGGGGCACTTTACAAGTTTCCTTTCATATTTAGGACATAAACGATATCTTTTGTTCCAATAATTCATACTCTTCAGTGCATCTTTATCATGTGTCATCAGAGAAAAAGTTCTATGAAGGACACAGCCTTTTATATCGTGTGTGCTGAGTGTTGTCAGCTGACACAAGCAACTAGCACTTTCCTCAGAGTTTTAGTGAATTTGAGGACTGATACCTGTATGTTGTTGAGAAGAGCAGGTTCAGATGATTAAAGAAGGAAACAGAGATAACTCTTATCATCTGTCCTCAATGAGCTTTTCATCACGTAGAGGCATTTGCAATCAGGAAAGTAAGTTCTGCTTTAGATTTGCATTATATTACATTTTCCACAGCAATAAAATGACAATTACAGTTTTAAAATTCCATCTAAACTTCAGCACGTAACAAGTTGTCATGGCCCACCTGTTGATTTCAGAAATAAAATTTGTCTGATGCAGTGAGAAAATAAACTGCTGTGAATAAGAGGAAAGAACATGGAAAATGCATGCCTAGATGCCTGGAATTCCATTGTTTAGGAGGCAGAAATGAGAGGATCAGAAGGGAGGGCAGCCTGGCCTCCAGTGTGAGTCCAGCTGAGCCTGGGATACAAAGAAACCACTTCCCTCTCCCCTAGACAAAGAGGAATACTTAGTGTGGTGTAACATACCTTTACTTCTAGCTCTCAGGAGGCAGATACAGGTGGACTTCTGTGAGTCTGAAATCAGCCTGGTCTGTATCATAAGGCTCTGGGCTAGTCAGGGCTAATTGACCCTGGCTCAACACAATAAAACTCTCTAAAGTAAACATGAGGAAATAGGTAATAGTGGGGAAGAACTACTCTTAAAACCATACCAGTATCATACTTTCAGATAAAATTAATTTACATTGTACTACAATATAAAATTCATGGAAATATGTGTGTCTGAATATAATAGAAGGCAATAAAGGCCATTTAAAAACAAAGAATATAATATGCTAGTATAGATGGATATCTAGACTGAATCAACAAAATATGGCAGCTAACAGATAACTGGGTAACTGAATCAACAGTAAATATGACTATTCAGTCACATATTGTGTAATCAGTTCTGGCTAAATGCCGCTTTTGTGTGATTTTGTATATGTTTGTCGCTGAGTCTAAGAGTGAGTTCCTTCCTGCAATTTAATAAAGCATTATCATCTGCCTATGACTTCTTACATTTTCTTCAGCCTCCTGGCTTCCCTAGCATCTTTCTTCCCTGGCTTCAGAACTCAGACTTCACAGTTTCCTAGTATACTTATGCTGACCTTAATAATTACAAAGTGAAATGTCTGTAATTATTATATGAGAAGCCAGTTAGTCAATGGCATCTAGGGTCCCCCAGATTGTAACTCTTACAGTAATTTAATCGTGGATTTTTCCAACAGCCAGAGCTGTGAAAATTAAAGTCTATAGTTTATAAGCTATTCAGATAATGGTATTTACTCAGAGTACCCCGATAGACTGAGATAGATTTTCCTTTTTCTTTATTTTTAATATTGAAGCTTGATCCAAATGCTCCTTTTACTTTAATTTTTTTAAATACTGAAGCTTGAACAAGTCACACATCACTTATAAAGTATTTCAAAGTGAAATGTGGGCTTGCCAGCTGGATCTGCCCACTACTCTGGGTGCTATCATTGTTCTCTCTTCCTCGCGGCTGATATGTATGTGTCAGCTCATTTCTTCCTGCTATAAATAATTCATTAGTTAGTATATGTGATTCCTAGCCTTCCCAGAAGATTGGAAGTCACAGGCATGTCCTTGCATTGTGGTTCCAGCTGCTATTGAATGTTGATTTTAGGTGCCAAGGACATGGTTCAGGAAGTCACTCAGAGTGTATTAATTAGCTGTTTTTCATTAGGCGGTACTGCAGGAAAGATAGGCAACAGCATATTAACTTGTGGAAGATCTGATTTACCACACATTATATAAAACAAAACCAAACAAAATTGGGAACACGTCTGAAATCTCTGCTGTACTAATTAATTCTAGTAATTGCTAATCAACTCTAATATTAATAAATTAACATATGCAGTATGCATAATGAGTGCGGGTCACAATATGATGCTTATATGTTTAATTTTTCATTTTCTCTGTAGAGTGTAGGGCTGGAACAAATGTTTGCTGTCATCTTGTCTAATCTGCTATTGTAAGAATTGCATAGCGAAGGCACTGGATGAGAAGAAACGAGACTTGAACAGTGGTATTTCAAAATACTTAGGGATTAAAAAAATGCAAACACAGAAGCAAGAAAAGGAAATTTTGGAATTTATGTACCTGGAAACCACTGTATGTTTTACTTATTATTATCTGTTCATTTTTAAACTGAGTATAAGAGTACAAATAATCCCACAAAATGTGAAAGGCCAGTTTTTTTGTTTTTTTTTCTTTTCTTTCTCAAGGTCTCAACATAGATTTCCCTAAACCAAGTACATGAAGTACTTAAGGAGCAAGTTAAAATGAAGATAATTAGAATATTGAAAGTGACATTTTGGAAATGATGATTATTCGCCATCTGAGGTGACACTTATGCAAAACTGGGCTTTATAGCTGTAAATAATTGTCCCCATTTTGTTATTTTATCCTACAAGCTACATTTGTCCTACTTCAGATCACAGAAAGTTGAGATTTACTTTGATTAATCTGTTTCCTTATCCTAAACACCATCACAAGACCCAGCACCAGACATCTGAAATTAATTTATGCAATAAATTACCAAGCAGACTGAAGAAATGAATGAATAAGGAAATAACGTTAAAGTAGTCATTTTAACTAAAAAATTCTAAAATATAAAACCATAATCTCGTGAATATCCAAAGAACATAATTAATTTCTGAGCCCGCTAAATGAAATGACCAGCGAAATGAAAAAAGAACAGAATGTAAGAAAGACATATAAGAAAAAAACATAAGAAAAATGGAATCAGGGAAGAAAAATTTTACCAACTTAGATACAAAGCTGAAACTTTTCCTTCCGAGAGAAAAGTTTTTTATATTATCTTTTCTACAAGAGAGAAGACTGTTAGTTAACATGTTGCTTTATAGTATTAATATTTTAATCAAATACTAAATAGAAAAAAGTCAAACAAAGCACATTCTTCCAGGGATTCAACCAGTCCTTGGGGTGGTTCATGCTTTCTTGATTTCGATGTTTTAAGCAATACTCTTTTACCTCATTTTATGCCATAAGCAAAACAGCATGATATGTAAATATTATGAGTTATGTATGGAAAGGAATCAACTGCCATAAATTGAAATCTTCACAGAGTAATTGTTATCATTTTAGTAGAAACTAAGGATAAAAAGTCATTGAGATAGCTCAGTGGAAGATGGGACTTGCCTGGAAGGTTCTTGACCTAAATTCAAAGTCTAAGATCCGATCTGCTTGATGAAAAGAAAGAGTATGGACTTCCCAAAGTTGGCCCCTGACCTCCATAGGCATTCTGCAGCATGCATGCATATATGGGCGTACATGAACATAGACACACACACACACACACACACACAAAGACACATACATACATTCACACTAAAAAATAAACATAATAATTTTAATAATGAAGGAAGCTAGCATTAGAAACAATGTAGTGACACAGAGTTATGTGAGTGGCACTGTTAGAATATGGAACAATAACTTTAGGAGTTCCCAGTCCTCTCCTGAAAAATAATTCTACCCCCAAGATAGAAAAATCAAGAGTGCACCAATACAGCTTCAGGATCAATAGATATCAAATCCTGCATCCTTCAGCTGTGTGTTAGTGGACTGTCAATAAACACCTTTGGAGAAAGGCAGATTTGATAGTGTAGGCACCAGCAGCTTTGTTTGAGGACTAATTGAGGTACAGTAAGTAAAAGGTTCAATTTGGTAGATCTGTCAATGTGACTTTATAGCTCCATAATTATTCTGAAAACCAAATGTAATATCAGAAAACCTGGTTGTTGGACAGTGGCAGCACCTCAGCTAAGTCAGAAGCAGAGTCAAGGAAGCAGACCTAACTACAGATTTCAGGAAAAAAAAAGCCACATTTCTCCTATCCTACAATTGGATTACCAGTTGTTTCCTTGAACAAATGACATTATTGAAAAACAAAATAAAACAAAACAAAATCAATAAACCATCCAACAACCACAACAAAACACTACCAGCAGGACACTATGGTACATTTCTGAAATATCTCCAAGGGAGTTGGAGGTCACTTAAGACAACCCATATAATTCCTTCTTACCATAGTTAATTTTTTTCTCATTAGTGCATACATATTATTAGATTTCTCTTTTCACACACTCCCATCCCTACAAGGTGATGACATAGTATATATCTATTGCATTAAATGACAAAAATGCCTGTTTATTTATATAATGATTGAGAGTGGGCAAGAGAATTGTTAATCTACTCCCCGATTTTTATTGTCATTTGTTCTAAAACTAATCATTAAACTTCCCTAGATTATAATATCAAACAGAACAAAGGTCTTACTCTCTTGTGCCCTTATTGATTTCATTGTACCTTATTGCCTTGCATGCATACAATAGAACTTTAGTAATTACCAAAACATTTCTTAGCATGCTAATGATTAAATAATAAAACCGTATATACTAATATCCACATTCCAATAAATGGTAGTTAAGCACCTTTAAACACCCTCTCAGCTTCTCTTAACTCTTACAATAGCTGAAGTTGCACTCCATGTTCACTGATAAGCTTCCTGTAAATATCTCACCCCACCTAGACATCTCTGTTGTCCCTGTGGTGTAGGGTAAATGGGAGTGTCCCCAACACTCAAGGCTTTGTCAAGAAACAAGAAATGCAAAGCAATTGAAGCACCACGGGGTAAAATCTTTGCTGACCAAGTTGTGTCCAGCCTTTATAGACCAGCACTCCCAAGTACAAAAATGATGGTCCTGTAACAAGTTCCACACGGTTTTTAGGTTGTTCCGGATCTTTTCTTCCTGGCTCCCAGCTGCTTTTGACACTTGACTTGTAGGATCAAGTTTTCCAGCAAAGCATTCTTACAGGAAAATCTTCCACAAGCTCTACTGCTGGGGAAACAATGTGGGAGACTTCTGACTAAGCACTAATTAAGATGATTGTCTCCAATGGAAATTTCAGCCTGTAACATTATGGATTCCCTCTGTAATATAAATTCCCCTACCACAGAGCAGTACAATTCTTTGAATGTTGTAGAGAGAACCAGAGCTGTGGTAAAACTTTCCTATTCACTTATCCAAAGGAACAGAAGGCAAGTTGTTAACTCTTACATAATTTCAAGACTAAGGACAAAGGCAGAAAAAGAAAGACATTAACCTTTGAAAATATCAAATATGTATCATCCAGTGTAAATATTACCCTTTTCATTCAGCATTCACAACTGTGCTTCAAAGAAGCCACTCAAATCTATGCATTATAGATGAGGAAACTGAACTGTCACATGGCAAGTTCTCAGATCTCAGCTGGGAAAGGACACTGCAGGGTCATAGAGATGGCTTAATGGCAAGGAGGACTGGAGGCTGTATTCTTCCCCCAGGACCACACACTTACAAGAAATAAAACCCCTTTAATAGCCAAGAACTGGTTAAAAATAATGTGTGTATATGCTTATATGTTTGTGTGTGTGTATGTGTGTGTGTGTGTGTAGTTGCATATGCTTTTAATTGGGGAAAAACAGGTGGGAACAAATGAAGAGGAAAAAGGTAAAGAAGGTAAGAGAAGTATTTTAACGCTTTTAGAGGGAAAGAGCAATTTATAAATATAAATGGAAAGAAACAAAAATATCATTTTGTCTATTGAAAAAGAATCTTCTTATAGGATTTTGTTTCATGCAATTTGCCTTGAAATTTCAGTTGAGCTATTTTAAACTGAGAATGAGAAGTTTTAAGGTGTAGACTTATAGCATTTGTTCGACTAAGAAATATCACAGAAGGTCCACTAAATTTAGAAGGGATAATTATTTAAATATTCTTTTAGTGCTGAAATACAAAACTAGACCAGTGATTAATTCTGAAGGGCATAGAGTTATGAAAGCAAAAAATGTTTGGTGAAATATATCCTGATCAGGAAAGAGAATGGTCATCCTTCAAAGCAGTAAAGCTGCTGACAGTCTCAATGGGCTTATGTTCAAGTTCATGTGACTCTTTTAAGTTTCTCAAAGTATCACAATATTATCAACAAAATCTTGTAAATATCTTCCCTTAAGTTTGACAATCTTCACAAGCAGTTTGTGTGCATGTGTGCATGCATATGTGTGTGATGCGTGCGCATATATGCACATTTTATATATTTACCTGTTAGTAAGTGTATAGTGTGCATGTAGGTGTATATATGTGTACTTATGTTCACGTGGATATTGTAGGCACATGTGCTTTGTGTATGTATGTGGTGGCCAGAGGTAAACACTGCATGTTTTTCATTATTTTTTTTCTTTGTGTTAATTTTGAAATAAGTTCTTTTATTGAACCCAAAGCTCACAGAGTCAGCTTGGTTGGCTAGTCATTGAGTTTATGGATAACTGACTGCCTCTTCCCCTCCTATCCTTAGTGCTGGGGTTGAAGGCATGCAGCATCACATTGACTTTTATGGGAAATTTAAGAATCCAAACTCAAGTCCTTCTGTGTTTGTGGCAGGTTAGCCCACGTGTTTGGAACCTGATCAAGTTGTTGTACATCATACAAATAACCCCTATATTGGAATCTGTTACGGTATCATAGTCCTACTCTGTAAATTCTATGACTATCACTAAGAATCCTGTGGAGAGCTGTTTGAATCCAGTGCTTCTTTAATGGGAATATTTTGCTTCCAACTTAGTGAGCATTTGACCAATCAAATAAGCACAATTTTCCTGGTCAGTCCATTTTATGATGAATAGGACACTCATCACAAACAATTTCTCAGCCCCGAATATTTAAAGTGTTAATATTGAGAAACTGTCTAATTGTATCATTAATGATGTCTATGGTTATTCAGGTAAATGTTTGTGTTTTATGCCACCACCATTAAACTTAGACATCTACTCTTTCTACCTGTTGCTCATGTCACTTCCTTAGTAATTGTGATCTCATAGTAGCCAGGTGCTTGAATGCTCAGCTTTGTTATACAACTTTCGAAAGAGCCACATTTATTTTATTATGATTTGCAAAGGGAAAGAGGATACAACCCCAAAATAGGAAGTGATGCTCTCAAGCCTGATGTCAGCATGGATTGGCTTTTGCTTTTGTTGTTGTCCTAGGACTGAGGTCCAGGAGTTGCTGTAGAAGAAGAAAGGGAAGCACTGAAAGCTTAGTTAACAAATTAAACCTGAGATAGACGAAGAAAGAAAGGGAGAATAAGGAGATGTGTCCAGGGAGGTAAGAGAATTGATTCATGAGGGCATTGATGTGGATGAAGACAGACAGCCTGGGGCAGTTCTTTGATTCAAGTTCAACCGCCCTGTGGGTTTTAAGTGATGCCTGCAGCTACTGTTTCGGGTTTGCTAAGAGCAGTGTCGATGAAGCTCAGTCCAATGAGTTTCAGATTTATGATGGAAGCTCTTTCAAACCACAATCTCTGACCTTTTTCCAGAAATCTCGATTCATTAACTACGGTATGGAGCCTTTGCAACGCTAGTTCAGTAACCTCACCTTATTGATTCTGAGGCTGTGGGTCATAATAAGTCAAACAATGAAGGCAGCCGATCCTGAAACAAAAAGAAGGCATACCTTGACTTTCCTATCTCCCCTGGTAATTTCTGCTCCCGTTTTATGAAGTATTGGTGTTTCTCTTTGAGTTCGTTAAACTCAATGTTATAAAACTTCATGTTGTCACTACAGAAAATGCTCAGATATAAAGTTAATGTTATAAATTATGGTAAGCTGGAAATAATTTCTGATTAAACTTTCCACCAGAAAGCAGGCATTTGAGTTTAATTTTAAAGTGTGTGGGCTAATGATTTTCTAATTCCATTCTTTTCTACTTCATCCAACAGTTATGAGTACCTAGACATGCATTTTGAGCCGGAGGTGCACAGACACTGAACTTACCTTGGGAATCATGCAATCAGTGAATTCATGGAATATGATCATCTTTATATCCTCTAATCAGGAGAGATGGGTGTCTCATGCTTGGAGAGGTGTCTGCTATCAGGTATCTGGCCTCTGGCTGCCTGTATCTGTTCCGTCTTTCTGGGTATAATATACTGAGGCTTCTGAAGACTCTGTTGTAAACTTTATGGCTTAGTTGCAACCTTTGCACTGAGTGCTTAGCTGTCCTTCATCCCCTATAGAGCAATACACATGATGTCTTTCTAATTTCCTTCCATTTCAAATTCATTTACATTTATGTCCTGATTTCACATTTCAATTGTTCATCTGTTTCTTTATAATCTTTCCCAACAGATACCGCTGCTTCCAGACATGAAAATTTGCAAACCATATTTACTTGCAAAGCTCAGGCACCTAGTATTTCTAAAACTCAGTTTTGAAACTGATGTGTTTTGTTTTTTTGGCATAAATGATAATAATAGGTTTCACTTCTTTGTTCATACTACATTTTATTTATACTACATCCACATTTATTTATTCATTAATTAATTAATTTGTGTGTTTGTTAAATATTGTGTGTATGAGAAAGAGTTTATACATGTATGTGTGTGTGACTGTGTGTGAGAGAGAGAAGGGGAGGAAGAGATAGAGGGAGAGGGAGAGGGTGTGAGTGAGAGAGAGAGAGATCACATTCTTGTCCACATGTGAGGACATGGGGCTCAGAGGTTATAAGAAAACCTGCAGGAATTGTTTTTTTTTCTTCCATCATGTAGATTCTAGGAGACAGCTGATCTTGTCAGGTTTGGTATCAGGTACCTTTACCCACTGAGAAATCTCAGCAGCTTTCACATTCAGTTTTAACATTCCAAGTTACAGGAATCTTCATGTATTTATAGACACCATTTTACTTCCTAGCTCCATAACTCAGCTCAAATGATTACCACTGCCTGGGATATTTTTCCTGGACAAACTCAATCCAGGCTTTAAGATTCAGCTGACACCTTACACAGACCATATAAATTAGTTACACATTCTCTAATTTTTTATTGCAGATAGATGATTGTCTGTATATGACACTTAATATATTGAATGGAAAATTTAAATAGATCATACATGGTGTCATTTTGTCACTTATATAAACAGAGGGTTGATATCATGTTCAAATGTTATTAGAAAATCTTCATGCACAATGCCCATATGCTACACATTTATTAACATTTTAAATGCTCAAAATAAGTGTGTTGAAGAACTCAGAATTTTAATGTTTTCTAATTCTAAATGGAAGTGTATATTTATGGAGGAAAAGGTGAATAGACTTCTGAGTGACAGAACACAATCCAAAGCAAGGGAAACTGTAATAGGAAAGCATCCTTTCTTGCTCCCATTCTGTTGCACGGTATAACATCTGTCTAGTGGTCCTCCCAAAGAACTTTGTGACCAAAGGAATACTCAAATGTCTTAAATGGTTTTGAATGCTCTTTTGAATTTACTTGTATCTCCATCTGTTGTTCTCAATGTGCAAAGAATTCATGGTAATCAATGTATATTCATTCTTTCCTCATTTTCTGCATGTCAGCCCTTTGCCTGTGAATTTTTCTTTTGTTCTATAAAGATTTACAAAACAAAAATTTAAATCACTCCTCAAAATGGTGAACTCACCTGGACTTCCACTATAGTTACCATGTCTCCAGTGACTTGAAATATCTTTCTGTAATTTTAGCTCAAAATAGTCCATCCTTGCTCCATTCTGGAGCCTTTATAAAGTTAAGTTATCCAACTAACTGAAAAAAATGAAGGATAAAGACAGAATGGTTAGAAAAACTCACAAATCTGACCTACCAAGGCTGTCTCTCTGTAAAACTGCCGAATGATTTTCTTCAATGTGAATTCTCTCCTAAATTCCTTCAAAAGTCCTTTCACTGACCTGTTTGGTTTAGATGCTTGAGTGACCCTGTTGAAAACATTCTTAATCATTTCCTCTAATACCGAACAGAGATTTCTGCCTCAGGTTTCAGCATTCCTGGGCCTTCTTTCCTTATGTGCCTGTTGTTATCCACTGCCTCTATAGAAAGACTTTTGGTTCTTTCATCATGTCGTATTTCAACATATCTGTCAGATGCATCAAATCTGAGCTATATTTGCTATTTTATATAGGGCTGCAAAGTAACTTTTACTTTATCAGAACAAAGTAAAATAGAATTCTATGCCATATTACTTCCAAAAGGAAATGGAATTTATGAGTGATCATTGGAGAAATGATTTTCCCAAACTTTTTTATTAAAACCTTAATTCTTCCCATATAGAGAGATAGGATAAACTTAGCTTGCCAATGAATTCAGGAAAGGAAAAGCAAGTGGCCTGGCACCAAAGAGTTAATTTTCAGTAAAAATTACAGCTTACTATTTCAAAGCCCTCAACACACCACACACACACACACACACACACACACACACACACACACAAAACTAAGTGAAGAAAATGACTTAGGATTTTGCTTTTATTCAAAACTGACAGCTAAAATCAGGTATGATACTGGTTCAATTAGTATGTTCACTACAAGCTCCATTTACTCATTTAAAAAGTCTAATCCTGAGGTTTGCCATAGATATTGCTTGTGAAATTTTCCATACACTTTCTGTTTGTTAAAGTTTTATTCATTCACAAATTCTCCACCAACCTGGTCCCTTTCAAAGGTGCTTTTTCCTTGGTATGTATTCTTTCTGCTTCTATGCTGCTATTCATTTTATTGTACTCTGAGATTATTAGTTTTATGTCATCAATGATGAACTAATGATGGAAGTTATAAAATAATCCCACACTAACTCAGAATTGAGTATAATAAAGGGTTATTTATTTAGGGGTAGACTCATAGGTCACAGTCCTCTGTATGAATGGGGAACAGGAACCAAATCCAGCAGCTGGGAGAGAAATCAAGCAAGCACTTTATGGCAGCATTTATACTGTAAGAGTCCACACCCAAGTGTGATGGTATCTTAAAGGCTACTGGCTGAAGGAATTCCTGCAGCACCTCCCCTTTTTATTTAAATAAGAGAGATCCAAATCAACACAAAACTTTATACAATAAGAGCAGATATCAAGTATAAAAATTAGAGTTATAACGAGCATAAACAATATCAAGCAAGAAACATATGCAAAATGTTTCAATAATTTTCCTAGCCTAAGGAGTCTAAGTCTTGTATTAGAAATAGCTTGGTCAAGTCATGAGAGGAAGGTAACTATGACTATCTAGTCTTGAACCCAATCGAAGACCTGAGAAGGGAGATAATATTAGTTGAGTAGGCAGGAAGAGCCATCAGGCAGCTTCCAAAATGTACAGTAGATAACAAAGACAACTGGCTACCTGAGCAAAAATCCAAAGTCTCATTTGCAATATTGAGGCAACTAACATTGGCTAAGGCCTAGCTATAGTAACTGACAGATCATTTTCAGAGGCACAAAATTTTTCAAAACCATGTTACCCTGTCTTGGCAAGATTTGAAAGTCTTTTTTCTTGTATCCTGTTTGTCCTGTTCGGACACTATGCACTTTGTCAGTGGTTGAGTCAAGGTCAGTTTCTTTCCCAAAGGCCAGTTTTGCCCAGAAGAAAAAAAAAAACTCCAAGTGAAGTGTCTTCAGTGCTCAACATTCTCTTGGGAAAAGATCTGTGCTGCCAGGAGCAATTGTGTCTCATGTCACCAGAACCCTAATTTATTTAAATGCCATATTATATATTTCTTTGAAGTGGTTGAAGATTACCTATCTATGCAGAACACAATCTATATGTTTCTAAAATCCTAGTCTAACTATAAGTGTGACAAACATGGATGACTATTTTCCTATAATTCTTTCTTTTAATTGATTTTTATTGAGCTCTACATTTTTCTCTGCTCCCCTCC
>LOJH01050668.1:17575-29943 GCA_001685095.1 Ellobius talpinus
CGGCATGCACACGGACACACACATACACGGCATGCACACGGACACACACATACATGGCATGCACACGGACACACACGTACACGGCATGCACAGGGACACACACATAATAAACAATGATTTAAAGTATGGGAAAGAAGAACTGCAGTGCTGCTTTAAATTGTCAACTCAAAATAGACTTAGTAAAAAACACTGCCTGGAAAAGTTTGGACAAAACATCCTGAGGAATTCACCAAGAACATTAATACTAAAATACCCCAAACTTGGTTTATTTTTTTTAATGTAAGTGCAGCTAAAGACAGGAGGGTAGACTGGTAGGCTCTAAAATGACTGCCTTTCAAAGGATCCTTTTATCTTCACATGAGCATCAGTATATACCTGATAAACCCCACTCACCCTCCTTTTCCCTGGTGTACACCGTAAGTCTACATGATTAATGTTGTGATCCGAATTCTTCACAGCTGCCTCTATTGGCCCAAGCACATACCCACAGTTTCCATCTGAGTAGCTCGGCGTCTCTAACATATTGTCTGTTCCTTGCGTTAGCTTTTTGGGCATGGCACATTTTCCTATTTTACCTTCAACTAATCCTCAACAAACATAACACACATACTACTTATACAAGCTATATTGAAAGAGTAAATAAAAGTTCAAACACTCCTTATTCAAGGAATATAGAGGGCAAAACAACATTTAAGACTCAAGAAGTCAAGGCTGGGCATGGTGGCCCACTTGGGAGGAAGAAGCTGGCAGATCTCTGTGAGTTCAAGGCCAACCTGGTCTATACGGTGAGTTCAGTTACATAGTGAGACCTTAATCTCGGAACACACACAAATACACACACACAATAACACACAAATACAAATACACACACAAATATACACACACACAAATACACAGGAATAAAAAACATCACTGGGGCTAGAGAGATGGCAAGGCAGGTGCTGCTCTTGCAGAGGACCTGAGTTCCATCCCCAGCACCCACATGGTATGGGTCACAACTGCTTGTGCCTCCAGCTCCAGGATCTGATGTCCTCTCCTATCCTATTTGATCACCGGCAACCGTGTGCACATCCCCACACACAGACACCCACATACCACGTATGTACACATGTTTAAAAAGAAAATAAATCTTAAAACAATTCAAAAATCTGTGGAAGCCATGGGGGGAGAGAAGCAATTACAGGCCCTCTCCTATGGTGAAGAATTGGCAAAGGAAAAGATAAAAGAGAGGTCATGGCAGTCAGGAAGGGGAGGGGCAGACACCAGGATCCAGAGGGACAGGAGAAAGAAGCCCTAGTATCACACGGCTGAGCACAGGGACCATTCTTCACAATGGCACCGTGTATTTAATGAAGAACCAGTAAAGGGGGACTCGAAAATCGCAAACAGAAAGAAATGATAAAGAGAGAGAACTGTGAAGTGCCCTGACCTGGCCGTGACACATTCTGTTCTTGTACTGAATCCTCATTCTCAGCTCCACAAATATGTGCAATTATGTGTAAGAGTAATCAGTAAAAATAAAATAACGTGGGGGCTGGAGAGATGGCTCAGCGGTTGAGAGCAATGACTGCTCTTCCAGAGGACCGGGGTTCAATTCCCAGCACCCACAGGGCAGCTCACAACTGTCTGTAACTCTAGTCCCACAGGATCTGACACCCTCACACATGCAGGCAAAACATCAATACCCATGAAATAAATCTATGAAAATAAACAAGTCAGTAAATAGATAAAATGTCGGAGCTGGAGAGATGGCTCAGTGGTTCCCACCCACACCAGGCGGCTCAGAACCGCCTGTAACTCCAGCACCAGGGGATCTGACGCCCTCTGCTGGTCTCTGGAGAAACTTACACTCGAGCGCACATGCCCACACATAGCCCATCACACGTAAACACGTGATGTAAAATCAAATGTCTCCTTGGGAAGTCACAGAAAGAAAAAGGCGACCTTCCTTAACGGCCCGCTGAGACCTCGTCCTCTTACACACCTCGATATCGTCCTTATTTTTAAGGAGCGGCGCTTCCATGATATTCCTCAGACAAAACGAGTCCGATTCCACGTCGAACGGGGTGCCGGTGAGCTCCGAGATGCGGTCCCAGTGCCTCTGCTTCATGGCTTTGTTGGTCATCATTTCCAGCAGAGGGCACGACTCACTGAAGTCGTCGATTCTTTTCTTGAGGTCCAGAAAAGCCTGCCAATCTTTCAGCCCTTTGGGAAGCTTCCGACATCTTTCAGGAAGGAAAAGGGAAAAGGACTCTCACCTGTGCAATTCTTGTTCTGTCAGTTTTGGTTTTGAAGAAAGTTAATTTTTTTCCCTTTGAAGAAAGTGTTATGAACAGACAACAATAATATAGCTTGTGAAGCATCTTTTAATTTTTATTTTATGTGTTTGAGCTTTTTGCCTGTCTGTATGTCTGTGTACTATTTATGTACCTGGTGCCCGGGGAGGCCAGAAGAGGACATTGGATCCCCTGGAACTGGAAGATGGCTGTAAGCTACCAGGTGGGTGCTCATATGAGAACCCAGGTCCTTTGGAAGAACATCTATAACTTTTGATTGCCGAGTTATCTCTCCAGCCCCTGAGATACCTCTTTTTAAGACTTATTTTCTGTTGGTTGGGGTGTCATTATGTGGTCATGTGCACCATATGCATGAAGTACCCAGGGAGACCAGAAGAGGGTGGCTTAGAGTTAAAGTTACAAGTAGTTCTGAACCAACGGGTGGTCACCAGGAACTGAACCTGGATCCTATGAAAGAGCAAGAAGCACTCTTAACCCCTGAGCCGTTTCTCTAGCCTCAGCTTGTCCGTGTTAAGATAAGCACTGTAAGAAAGCAGGCTAATGGAACCGAGGCTCACCTGTTCTGGAATTCCAGCAGCTCTGCATTGATTTTTTCAATATCTACATCTCCCCAAAGTATCTCATAATAACCACTGATGCTGCCCATGACAGTGTCGTACAGGCCATACAGCTTCTGAAGCAAGTTGAGTTCTTTCCTGGAGAATAAAATAATTAATCACGTGTGTGATGTCTCTCCACACAAGATGCACACAGCAGCAGTGCCTTCCAATACAAAGACTTCGCTAGGGTCAAAGCCCATAAAATCCTAAGTCATAGAATCACTCAGCATGAAGAGATGCTTTGAGTATTTTGTAAAGGACGAATCTGGACTCTTTTCTAACTCTGAGACACGTGCTACAATGTTAGTTTCCCTGTTTGTGGCTGTTGTTGTTTTGTTTGTTTGTTTGTTTGGAGACAGGGTCTCACTGTATAGCTCTGGCTGGCCTGGAACTTGGTCTGAAGACCAAGCTGGCCTTGAACTCACAAAGATCCCTCTGCCTCTGCCTCCTGAGTGCTGGGATTAAAAGTGTGCATCCTCACACTTTAGTTATAACCTCTTTTTCAAACTTTTAAATCACTGTCCTTTTCCATGACCCCAAGAAAAATAACTTCCTCTCGGAGGTTATTCCCAGTGACGGGTGCAAAACAGGAGGGGGAGAGAAGAACTTCTATGCTTTCCACAGGATGACAGCACAGTGGCAGGCTGTGTTTCAACAAAACGTAAGAAGAGAGCTCCGAAGACACTATTTCTGTGTCTTCTACTTGTGTAGCTTGTACTTACTGTAGCCGAGAATTAAGAATTACTCAGTGCCTTCCTAAAACAACATAGAAACAGATTGAGTTCATTAAACTCTATAATTTGTGAGGAATGATAGATTTCAGGGGACAGTAATGTGGCTCAGCAGATAGAGGTACCTATCTCTAGCCAAGCCTGAATTTGAACCCTGGGTTCATGGGTCCCACATGGTGGAAAGAGATAATCAGCACACATAAGTTGTCCTCTGATCTGGACACACATGCTGTGGCACACATACACACACACACTTAAAAATAAATAAATGTGATTTAAGTTTTAAATAAAATAAAATTTCATTATAAAAACGATCCATGTACTAGGCCCAGTGGAGCCCGCCTTTAATCCCAGCTCTTAAGAGGCAGAGGCAGGCATAGATCTCTGTGAGTTTGAGGCCAGCCTGGTCTACAGAATGAGTTCTAGGGTAGCCAGGGCTGTTGCACAAAGAAACCCTGTCTCAGAAAAAAAAAAAAAGAAAAAAAAAGGACCATGTGTCAGATGGCTACATGCTCTGCTATACCGGAAACTGTCATATAGGATCTCACACCAAGAGTGTAAGTAAGAATTACTCAATAATCGTGTAAAAGTGAAGATTTCCTAGAATCCTACCTTAGATAGCCTAATTCAACAAGCAATAGATGAGAGCCAGACAGCTGAAATTCTAACATAACTGGTGAATGGGTTACTCTCAGGGATTGGTGTTTTAGAAGTAAAACCATCTACCCTACCCTAAGTGGCTGAGTCACTCATCTCTCTTCTAAAAACATGGTTGTAATACCCACCTCCTTCCAGTGCTGGGGATCAAACCCTGGGCTTCACACGCACTAGGCCAGCGCTCTACCCTGAGCCCTGCCCCAGCCTTAATGCTGCTTCTGAGAAAAGATTCTGTTAACTATATCTTGTTTAAATCCTAGATACATTGCTTAAAATCAAGCAAGTTATTTAACCACTAATTTCAGTACCATCTACGTCTACACCATGAGGCAGAGAACCCTTGACATAAATGTGGTCAGAAGGAAAATCAAAAGCACTGGGCTCAAAATTGCAGTACTTCTGACTTCACTAATACTGTACAGAATTAGTAAAAAGAGAAAGTAAGTCTTAAGCTAAGTTTATGTGAGATCAGAATTACTGAAATGGACTCTCCACCTTCTCCAGAAACATTCTTTTGCATATGGCTTTGACTTTTCTGTTAATAACACACTCTGGGAAAATAACCTCCAGGAAGGAAGGGGATTGAGGTTCCAGTCCTTCAGAGAGAGGAAGTTGAAGAAGTTGGTCACAGGGGATCCACAGTCAAGAAGAACAAAGTGACGAATTCTGCCTTCCCCCTTATATACAGTGTAGGATCCCAGCCTAGGGAGTGATGCCACCCAGAGTGGGAGGATCTTCTCACTTCAGTTAGCCAGACAGTCCACCGTGGGCATGGCCTGGTGGGGTCCATCTCCTTTGTGGTTCTAGATCATCAAGCTGACAGCTGACACGAGCCATCATAGAGGCTCTGCAGGCATCTAGCAAGTCAGATGTATCAGGCGTCAGGGAAATATCTAAGGTGCATCCTGAGCCATGTTTTCTGCATATGCATCTAGTGATTTACATGGGATACTCACTCGCACATTGGCAGAACTCACCTGATTTTATGTAAAACCTCATAGTCAGTCACTGGCAATCCAAAAAGTTGTTCCCCAGATGAGTATGTAACAAATTTCCTCCATAGATCATCAAAATTGGCCTATAACAAAGATTTTAAAGTTTTACTGGCATAGAATTCATTGAAATCCCATTAAAGTATCATTTATTATAGTTGAGAGAAAGGGTAATACATGTGAAAGGTTTTGTGGGGCAAATTTATTCTGACCCAAGTCACCAGAGGAAGGCAGAGCACTTGGGAAAGCTGCTTCCAAGCTTTCTGCACACATCTATTTTATATTAAATTTATTCTTTAATGAACTAAGTGATCTCCAGAAACGCTAGATTTCAAATCCCTGTCTGCTCATTTGAAAGTAATAAAATGGTATTTTTAAAAATCTGTAATTCAGGCTTTTTCACTACTTTGGACTAGCACCCTCTCTCTCCCACTGGACTCACAAATGAGGAAAGGACCGCACAGCACAATAGAGCCAGCCTGCTTTCTCTATGTGCAATACGGCCTACAAAGCAAAAAAATTCCATTGTAACACCAAGGATAGCACACATCTTTTCTGTCCTTAAGATTTATTTTATTTTATTAACTATATGTGTGCATGTGTATTTGTGTGTGTGTGTGTGTGATGCCTGTGGAAGCTAGATGACGGATGACGGTGTCAGATTCCCCCAGAGCTGGCATTACAGGTGGTTGTGAGTCACCAGGAGGGTGCTAGGAACCAAACTCAGGCTCTCTTTAAGTGCAGAAAAAAATGCTAACTTCTGAGCCATCTCTCAAGCACCCTCATTTTTTAAAATTTTTTAATTAAAAATTGAATAGCATATATGTGATTGCTAAAATATGAACCATGATCAAAGCAAGGATCCCACCTGGTATAGTCTAAGCACGCCACAGAAGTCTGTTCTCCACAGAGTGAACATCTCCTTAAATGCCCCCGCTTACCTCTCACTGTTGAGTCTGAAAACGGGAGGGGGGCAGTGTTTTCCTCTTTCTTTGAGTATTTC
Source organism: Ellobius talpinus (assembly GCA_001685095.1). NCBI lineage: Eukaryota > Metazoa > Chordata > Mammalia > Rodentia > Cricetidae > Ellobius > Ellobius talpinus. Next base: position 23,855 of record LOJH01050668.1, read on the forward strand.
ACCTCTCTTTTTTTGACAAAATCCATAATTTTCACCTTGATTTGTTAGTCAAGACCTGTCTTTACATAAACAGTAAATTCTCCTTCCTCTGCCTAACTCTAATTATTCCTCCACAATGCATCTGAGATGCCTCCTCTTCTGGGGAGCCTTCTCTGCTTGCCCCAGTAGTTCCCTTCTGGGCTGGGAAACCCCATAGACCTGTGACCGAATTCCAGGTTTCTGTAACTAGATCACGGCACTCGCTGCATGGCTTCAGACCCCTGTCCTCTAGCTTGCTGTGTTATTGTCATATTTCAGCAGCTTAGCAAAAACAACCACTTCTAAGTGAATCTTGGATTTATTTATTTTTATTTTGTATGTATGAGTGTCTGCATGTGCATATGTCCACTGTGTGTGTGCAGTACCTAAAGTGACCAGAAAAGGCCGTTGGAACCCTGAAACTGAAATTACAGATGGTTTTGAGTCACTGTATGAGTGCTAGGAACCAAACCCAGGTCCCTGCAAGAGCAGCAAATGCTCTTAACCACTGAGCCATCTCTCCGGCCATCTCTCCCACCATCATCCCCCTTCAATGACTGAGAGTGCAGGAGGGACAGGAAATATAAAAATGTTTTATAGGAATATACTGTAGGAGCTAGGGTTTGCAAAAGGGGGGAACATAAACAGAGAACAGACTTCCTCGGAGCTCGTAGGGGCAAATCCATTGAGCACTCCATGAATCTGGAAAACATTCATCCAAATGGATGGGTTATTTTTCTCAGGATGTTCTCAGCAACTTGAGGACATAAAAAGATGATGAACGGTTGGTCTGACCCAAGGAATACTATACAGTCTGGACCACAGGAGTTTTCAAGTATGCAGATAAAAGGAAGGCTGATGCTGAGAATAAAAGGCAGGCAGGAACATGACTACCCAATATTTAAACTCCTAAGCTGATAAAATGTATTGTGCTATCCATCTTCCTCACTTCACATATCAAAGGAGATACTAAGAAATAGGACAAAGTATGCAGTTCAGTCAAGGCATCAATCTCCAACAATACTGAGATGCTGTGTATAGCCTGGAGGGAGGGATGGAAAGAAGGGACAGATGACACTGTGTAGAAGATCAGAGTGCAAAGCTGGGTATAGTAACTAAAACCAGTAATCCCAGCACTGGGGAGATAGAGGCTTGGCTTGGTGGACAGCCTAGTCTATTTGGTGAATTCCAGGACACTATCTTAAAAAGGAAAGAAAAGGAAAAGAAAAGAAAAGAAGAGAAGAGAAAAGAAAAGAAAAAGGTCAATGATGACAGGGAATGACACCAAGATTGTCCTCGAGCCTCCAAATATGCATGCATATGTGCCCGCACACACAGGTGCATACATGTATATGCATACACACAGACACATACACAATTAGACTGCAACTAAAATTTGCATGTATTTTTTAACATTAATTTTTCTATTATAGAATAAAACATAAAATTTGTTCAAAATCACATATAAAAATACTGCCCTGTCAATGTGACAGGAGAAACTGTTTTTACCTGGAATATCTGCAACCTGTTGCTAGCTTCTTGGGGTGGAATATTTGGCACCATGGGTCCTTCCTGTAAGAAATAATATCATCTCTATTCTTACTCCTGGTCAATATATGTGTCAGCTTACTGGTTCTACCTAGAAGGCACTTTATTTTTTAGAAAGGTTTAAATTGTTTTTAAGTATGTGTGTGTATGTGTGTGTGAATGTGTGTGTATGTATCTGTGTGTAGAGGGGGAATATGCACACATGAGTGCAGGTACCCACAGAGGCCAGAAGAGGGCATCAGATCCCCTGTAGCTGGAGTATGGGCATTGTGAGCTGCCCAGCATGGGTGCTTGTATCCAGACTCCACTGATCAAAGCAGCAAGCACTCTTAACAACATGGGTGCTGGGATCTAACTCCATCCTCTGCAAGAGCAGCAAGCATAACTGCTGAGCCATCTCCCCAGCCCTCTATCAGAAAGTCTGTGTGAATTCTTTCCCTAGGCAGCATACAACCTGGCCCTCCACACCTTCCACACCCTTCTAGATCACTGCTTATTTTAACAGTCTGCTTTCTTTCTCTGTAACACATGCTCAGAGGAATAGCCATTCCCTTTAGGGGTAGTGGTAAATATTAGGTCATTAACATGCAGTCTGCCTGCTTCTGAGATGCATTCCTTTTAATTCCACAGAAACCCACACTGCAGACACTGTATCACGCAGTGTCCCGCGTTTAATTTACCGTCTCATAGGCTTCTGTGAAGTTGTTAACGTCCTCACGAAAAACTTCCACTGACTCAAGCAGGTTGCTTTTAAACTTGGGTTGCACTTGAACAAGTTCATCTTGCACGGAAACCTATAATCAAAAAAAAAAATAATCAGCACAAGGGTCTGAGTGATGTGTTAAAAATAAAAACTGAAATTCCTCTCTAGCAAGTCCATGTGCCATACATGGTGGGGATAAAGACGTTTCTGCTCACTTGTTACGACATCCACGAACAACTCATACTCACTTGCAGGGCACCCAGCTCTCTCTGCTTTGTGACTTAAGAGGACTGCTACACCACAGATAAAAATTAACCCAAAATGCATTCATGACCTAATTGTAAAGACTAAAATTATAAAACTAAGAAAATATAGATGTGATTCTACATAACTGGGATGTCCAAAGATTTTCTGTGTATGATATGAAAGCACAAACAACAAAAGAAAAAACAGAATTGATTATGCTTTAATTAAAATTAAAAAAAAACCCAACACTTCAAAAGATGCCACCAAGAAGGTGAAGTGATTGGAGCTGGGGATACAGCTCAGTGATAGGACTCCACTGAGCATAGGTGAAGGCCTGAGTGTGATTGTTCCCGGCATCACCAATCAATCAACCAATCAATAAAATAAAAAGACTATCCACAAAAGAAGGAAGAAAATAGTTACAAGTCATATATTAGATAAGGAACCCAGAATAAATTAAAAACTCATAAAAACCTAACAATAAGAAAATTCAATCTAAAAAAAAGAGCAAGCAGCAGCTTTCTATGAACATATCTCTGGTGATATACAAATGGCCAATAAAACAGTCACGGGAATGGATGCTTAATATCATTAGCAATTGAAAAAAAATGAAGTGCCTGGGGTGCTCTGGATGAACCCTGAAAATGAAGCTCAGTTAAAGACTCCTCACAGAGGCCCACAGAGCCCTTGATTCCATCTGCATTAAATATTCAGACAAGATAAATCCACAGGCGTGGAAAGTGCTCCAGGGCCGGGGTGAGGCAAAGAACAAGAACGCCTGCTAACAGGCACAGGGTTTCTTTGGGGGAAAATGAATATGTTCTAGAAAGAGGTCGTGAAGTTTTTTATACAATTTTGTGTCTATAGTAAAAATTAAAAAAAAACTGCTGAATTGCCTATTTCAAAATTTCCAGTCTTCTAGCAAGCAGTTATATATCAATAAAATGATTATAAGTGATAGTTTTTAAAAGTTCAAAATGTGTTTTCCTGGAAGCCATGACTTAATAGAAAGACAGAATTAAGTGTGTGCTTACAGCTTTGCTTTGCAGTTTGTTGAATGAGTATCTCAAGGTATCAACACCCTCCGACTCTTCTTTGGTGACTTCAACTTCAAATCTGTTTAAAATGCCATAGGCTTCCTGCAAGGCAGAGGAAGAGTTCAGAAACATCTCAGAGGAAGAATGTGACAGAAGCTTTAGCTACATTCTGAAAACGCTACACCTTCATGGAAGATAGGGACTTCCACTAGCATGGTTTCCAAAATCAGCTCCGTGGAGATGGCTTTCAGGTCTCACGAGCATCCACAGTGCTGACTGACTCGGAATCGCAGGCTCAAAAACACTCACTTCACTGTTACCTAGGTCATTCTGGTGGAGATGGAGGCAAACCACAATGAGAACCTCGATCTTAGACAATATCTTCAGAGCTGTTTCCTGCCGTTCTCCTCTTTGGTCTTGGGGCAATGCCTGTGGGACAGGGTCCCACACATATAGACGGGGGTTAACTCTATAAGGAGTGGAGATTAATGACCTGTGTGACGACTCAGGAGAACAGAGACTAGAATGGGTCACGGGATGGATTAGCAGTCGGATTTACCAAAGAACGTTGGCTGAAGCAGCCAAGTGTATGACAATTTATTAAATAGTGAGGGATAGGTGGCCATCAGCATCCCAAATTCCCAAATACTAAAATCTTTAAGGTAGTAAAAACGTGAACCATTAGTTACCAAAGACAGATCAAAAAGCATACAGTAGCAGCCAGCATTGGGTACTCGGGTGGTGTAAGTGAGAAATGGCCACCCAGGGCTCAGGTATTAAAATACCTCTTTAGGGAAGTTTAGAACACAGAGTCTTGCTGGAGGAAGCATGTCCCCCTTGGGGAGGGATCTGAGAGCATAAAGCTTTCCCCCTCCTTCCAGTTTGCTCTCCCTGCTTTGTGCTTGTGTTTGAAGATGTGAGCTCTCAGCTGGCGGCTCCTGCCACCATGCCTGCTGCTCGCTGCCATGCTTCCCCACCATGATGGATTCTCAGAGCCGTAACTAACACGGGCACCACAAGGAAGCAGTGCGAGGACCAATTCCCTCCACACTGTAAGCTACATGGGAGCATGCTGTCTGAGGGGAACATAACAAGTGGGAAACTAGAGTGGTTCCCTTCATCACTAAAAGCCAAAGTGACTATATGTTCTAAACACCGTTAGCTATAAAATACGCGTGACAGCTGAAACCATGACATCCCCAACAAGCTCTAGGACCAAGGTAATAAATGGGTACGCCTGGAAGCCATTAAGCTTGTCTTACGCCACGGAGAATTTACAGTCTGGTAATTCACCATTGCTGTAATGGGAAAAGAATATAATGCTTTTCCTAACATTCTCTTTTGTTCATCTAAGCTCTGGCAGGTGAGTACTGAGTCTACATGGGCTCTTATGGGTTCTCCCGCCTATGGCATGTGTGTGCGTACAAGCAAGACCAACAACTGGTTTGTATGAAGCTAAAGCTATTTGGATAACTCACCTAACAAAGCAGAATTAATACGAGAGGGTGAGGTCAATACCTTCCCATAACATGTCGGTGTCTCTATCAAACACTGAACATTGTCTAACACAATAAAGCATGCTAATATTCCTCTGTAAGTGGTTGGTGTTAAAGTCATTAGAAGTCCCCCAAAGATATCAATACCGGAAAAGACTATCCCATCTACTACATGAAGAAATGCATTACAGAATCACTCTTTTAAAGCTTGCTTCTATTTTTAAAAGGCACTTCGAGAAAGCAAGATGCAACCATTTCTTACTTCGATGGGCCCCAAAGTCATGTCCATTTGAATTTCATTGTCCTGAATACAAGACAGAGCTTCCATGGTGAATCTGACATCATCCAAGTCGCGGATGGGCCTGGACAACTTTTTCAAGTACTCGTTGATAAATGTTATCATGTCTGACATTTTCTTTTTATATTCTTCGTTCAGATAGCGACAGAGCAGCATCTTCCAGGCCTTGGCCTCGATTGACAAGGCTAACTTCATTGGCTCTGATGAGGACAGGAAAGATGAAAACAGAACTCTGCAACGGTCTGCTGTGTGTGCTGTGGATTTGTGCACCTCAACCGTCCTGCTCCATTCAGTATTCACTGACCACAGGTGGCTACTGGTCACCTGATGCCTGGCCTGCGAGCGTGTTGGAGAGTTACTAGATTTCAAAGAGCACTCCTACGAATCTGGCTGCAGGAAAAGGGCGTGACAGTCTGTGCAGGAGTCTCTAAACGATAGTGCTGCTAGGTAAGCCATGCGCTGCTCTGGACACCCTACACCTACCATCAGGCCCTGCTTATTCCCTCTAGTTCCCTCTAGGGAAGCCCCTTTTGTGGGAGTGAAATCCACTGTTTCTCCCAGCAAACCGGGGCCCTAGCTCGCCTTCTCTTCTACTCCTGTCTCACCCACGTAGCAAGAATATCTAGACAACATGACTCTGCCCTGACTGACCATCCCAGCTCAATGCAGACCTATAAGAACCAATCTGAATGGGGGCTGGAAAGATGGCTCAGCGGTTAAGAGCATTGCCTGCTCTTCCAAAG
>LOJH01050670.1:0-12639 GCA_001685095.1 Ellobius talpinus
ACCTATCAGGCCAAGTAGTTTTCTTTATTAATTAACCAATGAAAGAAACAGATAGACAGAAAACCCTCCTACATCAGGTGCCATGACCTATAATGGAAGCGGAGCATTACTGAAACCCAAGGTCAGAATCGTCGAGTGTGTCCACTTGGAGGCCAGTCCCCAGCACTGTCAGCTGGAGCGCACACTACAGGCATCGTGGCTGGACTCCTTCATGGCCCCACTGTTCTTCCTTCTCTCAACTGGGTGAGTGACACTTAGCCTGATTCCTGAGAGGCAGGCTCAGGTTGGCATAGGGACTGGTATCCCAGACACCCATTCTTGACCATGTGACAGACCATGCCCCTTCTCAGTGTTTGTGAGCTATGGGAGTGACAGGCGCTTTAACGAAAGCATTGATGGAGAGAAGGACACTAAGATCATTATTTCAGGTTTTAGGCTTGCTTGATTTAAAGGATGTTTAGTTGAATACACAGGAATTGGGAAAATCTAGCAAGTTTTTTGGAGATGTGGGTTATTCAGCCGAGCAGGGAAAGCCATGGAGACAGGTTCAGGGGTGATAGATAAACACCCATCTCCAATTAATGAAGCAAGAAGGGACCATGTTTCTTGGCTATAAAATTAAAACAAAACCAAAGCTTAGTTTCTGGGAAATTAAAGTCTTTCAGTACATGTTGGAGGGTACACCCCACCCCAACCCCCCGAATAGGAACAGGACATACCCAGCACCAAATTCTCAGCTCAAAGGAGATTTATTACCCTGGAGGGGCAAGTAGGGCATGGGGGAGAGGTCGCAAAGGCGGCAGCAACAGCAAGCAAGCAAGAGAGCAAAAGAGCAAGAGCGAGAACCAGAGAGCGTGTTTTTGAAGGAATGGGTTTTTTAAGAAGAAGGGTGCTGTGGTGAGCTGGTGAATCCTGATTGGACATATTGGCCAAATAATGAATTTTGATTGTTGGACCTTGGTGTTTTGTCTCAGGAATTAGTCGGTGGCCAAATAAGGGAATAGATCTTGGGGGCTAGCTTTAAGACTGTAACTTTCTTTAGCAAGGGAGAGGGAAAAGGGTAAAAGGGCAAAACCTGTCTGCAATGCTTGCCATGCTCAGACCTGTTAGAGCCCTCACCTGCCTTCTCCCAAAGACAGCGCTGCCAGTGGTCACACTTCCCCCGCCTGGTCACACTTCCCCCGCCTGGTCCACACACAGATGCTCACATCTGCAAAATTTGTCCCTATCCTGTAAGTTCAGTTTTTTCATCAAAAGTCTTAGCAGCAAGTCCACTGAGTACTTACAAATCTACGTCATTCGATCTACAGTTGGCATTCTGTTGCATGGATCAGACATTATTTATTCACTATCCACTTCCAAAATTAGATTCAGTTCGGCAGTTTTAAATTAGAAGCCGTGATTCAGCAGCATTCTGGAACATGTCTGAATACAGCCCTGATTCTTAGAAATGAGTTGCTGGGTTGAAAGGGTTAAACATTTCGCCAATGGTTCCACCCGCCATCCTTCCTCTAGAGCAGAGCTTCTCACCCTTCCTAACGCTGCAGCCCTTAAATACAGTCCCTCATGTTGTGGGGACCTACAACCATAAAATTATTTCCATTGCTACTTCGTAACTGTAATTTTGCTACTGTTATGAATCATAACGTAAATATCTGATATCTGACCCCTGTGAAAGGGTCATTTGATTCCAAAAGGGGTCATGACCCACAGGTTGAGAACCACTGCTCTCTAAGGTGGTACCAATATGCACTGCTTGCAATGATGGATGATGTATAATTATAGCCCCACATCTGGACTGCTTAAGCTATTTTGGGTCATGGACTTCTTTAAAATTTTGCTGCAAACTGTGGATCTCTGTTCTAGGAAAATATGCCGACATATCACACACATGCTGCAAATGATTTCTGTGGGGTTTAACCACCCAGGAGCCTACCCCCTTATATGAAGTAACTCTGAATACACACGTATGAATGGGTCTCCATCTGAACTGCTCACAAGAATTGCTTGCAGAGCTTGGACAAGCTCCCAGGCTAGACCACTATTAAGAGTAAGCCCAGCAGGCATCCTGGGAAGGAGCACTCAGTCAGCAGATTCTGGAATCTCTACATGTGATTTTAACTCACAACCAGACTCAAAAGTTACTGCAGTAGAGAGGCCAGAGGGAAGTAAGGAATTAAAGAGGACCCAGTGACATGACTCCACAGATACGTGTGCTGACTGCTGAGCTGGACAGCCTGCGTAGGGAAAAGAGAGGACTGGCCCTACAAGTTCTTCTTTTGACCTCCATATGTAGACCCTGGCACGCATTCACATGACCCACCCCCTGACACTAATAAATACAATTAAAACAATTCATGTATGGAATGAAGACAGAACTGGAGAGATGGCTCAGCAGGTTAGGAATACTGGCTGCTCTTTCATACGACCCAGGTTCAATTCCCAGCACTCACATGGTAGTTCACAACTCTCTGTAACTCCAGTTCCAGGGGATCCAACACCCTCTTCTGGCCTCCATGGACACTAGACACTCACATGGTACACAGACATACATACAAGCAGAACACCCGTACACATAAAATAAAATAATAATAAAAATTTAAGAATGAGTCAATAAAAGAGCAAAGACAATGTGGAGCAGAGGAGAAATGAGAAAGAAAATTGGTGCTTCGGGGCAGGGTCAACTCAGATTTAGCACCCTACCAGCCTCTCCTACACTGCCTGAGCTGTGGACGTGGCCTGAAAGACACCTTACCTTAGTCCTGCTTACCAATACAAGGCAGCTTTGCACCCTTGACCCTTACCCCACCCTCCCTCCTTTGCTGATTCATTCTTTTGGGTGTTGTCTTGGTCCATTATCTGCTGCTGTTACAAAATAACTGAATGGGGGGCTGGAGAGATGGCTCAGAGGTTAAGAGCACTGGATGCTCTTCCAGAGAACCTGAGTTCAATTCCCAGCAACCACATGGTGACTCACAACCATCTACGATGAGATCTGGTGCCCTCTTCTGGTGTGCAAGCATATATGCAGACAGAACACTGTATACATAATAAAAACAAATAAATAAATCTTTAAAAAAAAACAAAATAACTGAGTGAAAACAACTTATAAGGAAAGGAGTTGATTTTGACTCATGATTCTGTAGGCTGGGAACCCCACAAACATGGTGAGGGCATGGGCCTACTTCAACCATGACAGAGAGCAGAAAGGCAAGCAGGTTGGTACAGAAGGTAGATGAACAAACACACATGGTGGCCTCACTTTATAACAACCCAGTCTTGGAGTAGCTAGTCTAGTCCCTTGAGAAAGGCATTAACAGCCCCTCTGTTTTTCAGGGCTCTTTGTAAGGTGAGCACCTACTACAGAGTTACATCCCCAGACCATATGTTAATCCCTCTGGGTGATCAAGTCATCAAGGCTCCACCTTCCAACATCATCACAACAATAATCAAATATCTGCACATGCTTCAGTGGGGACACATGACATTCACACCAGAGCAGCTATGTATAGCCACCTCTCCTGGGCCTGAGCTTCTCAAGAACGATGTGGGCAACCAGCAGCAGCAGGCCCTGGGAGCGTGAGCCTCCTTGCCCACCTGGGACTGGCTCCTCCAGACACTTGGAGAAGGCCGAGAACTATCAGTTTCTATCGGCCTCCTGGGCCATTTAGAGACCCAGTCAAGTGTCAGGATCAGCTGTGACTGCCAGCCAGGATGATCCAAGTATATGGACTTTCTAGCATTTTTTTTCCCTTTCGAGTCCTCTTACACAGGGGAGACTGGTGCCAAGGAAATCATATAGAAGATGCTGAGGAACTAGACTGGGGCTAAATCCTGGAGGGGTTAGGCTTGGAGTTAAAAAACAAACAAACAAACAAAAAACAACAAAAAAGGAAACACGGTTATGTTTTGGCTAGGGGAAGACATGTATTACAGTGCTGTTGAAAATCAGGGCCTAGGGAGCCTTGACCCCAGTCCTTTGCTTCCCTTAAATGATTGACAGGTCACATTGGTTCAGCATGTGGATCTTCTAAGGAAGAGGTTTCATAATTTTCATCCGATTTTCCAGGGGGTTCGCAGTTCCAATGTGGTTAGTTACCATTGCTGGAAAGGAAATTGCTTTCTGGTTTAATAAATTATATTAGCTTTAGCAGCAGTGTCTCTTGTGGTGGGGTCAGACTGGTATTAGATTTGTTTGTGATGAGTGTGGCTGGCACATCGCTGAGCCACATTCCCGACCTCTAGAGACACCTGAGAATCTGCATTTTAAACAAGTTCTCCAGGTGAATGAGAGATTCTGATGCAGCCTTGGGCTTCAAATCTAAAAGACAGAAATGCTTTCAAGCCAAATTCCCAGAACCCAAAAGAAAAAGATAGATGAGGTGCAACCTGCTTATAGCTAATTCTAGTCTAGCACTGAGGAGGTAGAAACCTGTGGATACCTGTGACGTCCTGGCTGGTCAGCTTAGCTTACTCTGTGAATCCATGGGCAGGGACACACCCCTTTTCAAAAAACAAACTCCACAGGACCTGATGAATGACACCCAAATCTGACCTCTGGCCTGAATCCTGAATGCTTACATACATACATACACACACACACACACACTTCTAAGACAGCTTAATTAACTATGAATTTAGAACACATATTAGTCACCAAAAACATTGTGCTAAGGTCTAAAAGCCCTTGCTATCAAACTCCTAAATGCCACCACACTGGGAATGACACCAGGTAACTGCTTCCTGGTCCCCTCTCTCTCTCCGTGGTCATCCCCTTAAATGTTGTCTTCTGAGTGTCAAGAAGGGGACTGGCTTGGATATTGTCTTCAAACCCCAGTAGTTCAAAACAGCCTCCAGGAAGGGAGATCTTCTAAGGCATGCAGAAATGGGACATTCAGAAGAAAGGCACAGGAGAAAACTACCTAAGCCACAGCCTCTTGAGAGCCAGGCAACGTGTGCTTCCTGGATCATGGCCCCTTCCTACCTGCTCGACCATATGCTTGGCAGATGGTACCAAAAATCCATCATCATAGAACCTCACAGAACAGGCCATTTATGAAGGAAAGAGATTTATTTCTTACAGTTCTGGAAGTTGGGAAGTTTAAGATCAATGAAAAGGACAAAATCTAGTGAGAACCTTTTCGTGCAGGTACGGATGATGCCGAAGCCTGAAGCAGCACAGGGTGTCTGATGCAAGACAGGGCAGCTGTGCCAGAGAGAGACGGCTTTTATGGCAAAGCCACTCCCTCCATTACCCATTAAGCCATTAATCCCTGAGTGGATTAATAGAGCCATGAGGGCCAGGCCCTCGTGACCCAGTCTTCTCCTAAAGGTCTCACCTCTCAAGTGTCATTAATATATCACTTTAGGGATTAAGTCTCTAGCACATAAAATTTGGAGGATTCATTCAAGCCATAGCCTCTATTGATGACATATTTTGACTTCTGAATGTTTAAATATTTAATACTTAGAACTTAAACAGTAACTCTATGCAGTTGAATCTGTGAGAATATATGGGAATACAGATTTTTTTCCCATAAAAATAGAAAAATAATCAAAAGAGACTGGCCTGGAGAATCGTTCAGAAAGTGTGTGCTCTGGAGTAGGACTAACTGGCTAGAGAGATATACGAGGAGCTATTTAAGCCCTCTGGGTTTCCACTCATGCATGACACAGGAGCCAGCTTCACATGTACCTGTAAGAAAAAAATTAGTGTTCCAAGCCCAGATCCTCAGCAAACACTCCCTAAGTGTGAACCTGGAACCATACATGTGCGTGCGCGTACACGCCACCTATCCAAGTTAGATTTTTATAGAATTGCTAATTTTCTCTTATAATCAGAAAAGAATGCTAAACCCCAGTCTTTTTATGTGTTTTTTAACTTCAGGGAAGGAGCGGAAGAGAGAAATGACAGCAAAGTGGCTCCTCAATATTAGAGGAGCCTGGCTTTATTCCGAGAGTCGCATGTGATTCTGGGACGGGTCAGTCAGAGGACAGAATTAGAGTAACAATGCAGAGCAGAGACTCTTCTACCAGTAGGAATGTTGCCCCATCTCTGCCGCGTGGCTCACAGGATGGAGGAGCTGGATACAGTGTTTCTGGGTTCCCGGTTCCTCTCTACCACAGTTCTCACTGGCAGGCTAGAAGCATCCCCAGCATTAGGTTGAAGAAATGGAACAAACTTATCCCAGGGCTTCTTTAAATATTCTGAAAAACCCATGTGCTCCTATCAGTTAAATTAAGCTTTTCTAAGAAAAAGTAAGTCAATTAGTTCAAAATGTGGGTTAGTGCTTCTGGGTATTTAAAAGGGATTTTTTTTTTCTTTTTTAGTTCATTAGAAACACAGCCACAGGGCAGGTGCATACCAAACTACTCCTCACATCCTGGGAGGAGCCACCAAACACCTTGACCAGTTTCTGATATCTGGAGCTTCAGTGCTGGACCTTAAACCATCTCAGAGCTTTGACTGGATCATTAATACTTAGCCCTTTCATTTAATATCCCTTTATCTTCAGTTTCTCTATCCATAGTCACTAAGAGGTGCCTGACAAGGCTACCGAGAAAGGATGTTTCCTTCTTCATTTAGGAATGCTTTGTGAATTTTTGTCAATGAAGTCAGGCCCTTGAGAAATTATGAGATACCATTGTGGAATATGCGTTGAACACAAACTTCAGAACCATTTTGTCCAAATGGCCTAAACACAATGAACCAAACAAAACTAAACAGAAATAAAACAAGATATTTCTTAAGAAGATGGCTTTCTGGAAGTGATTTCTTGACCAAAGACTATGAATATTTTCATGACTTGTGGTCACCTTCCTTAAGAAGCTGTCCTTCCTTGATAATGACAAAAAAAACATGAAAAAAGTTTTATATCAACATTGGAAATAAAATATTATTTTTAATTTTGTTCTTCATTTTGTTTTGATCTCACTAGTTCAATAAGCTATATGAATATAGCAAACAGTTCCAGAAATATTTTATATACTGAGACGATTATAAATAACCCCATTACTCAAAAACATTTATTATATGACATTAATGAATATCATTAGCTCTTCTTCCACTTTAATTAGTATTGTGATGAAATGAAAATATATATTACTTAATAACAGTACTGATGGATGCTGCTGTGGACTCCAAAGATACATGGCTAGAAGAGAAGGAAATGACTCTCCTTGTTAATAGTAGGTTTGACTATCTTTACATTTGAATTCTCTATTGGCCAAGTAACAATTTTATTATCAGGATATCATAATAAAGGGAGACAACACATTTTCAGATTCCACAAACACACGCTTTGCCTACAGAAAACCATATTCCTCTTGTACGTTATTCATTTAAAAAATACCTAGGAAACTGGTCCAGAATTATAGTCACCTGGTAGTAATTAGAATCTAAACATTCTACTCCTGTCAATCACTATGTTAAGTTTACTGTGACCTGTTTTTCTGGCATAGAATGAAAGACAAAAATATGCAATATTCTACCTTGCCCCCCAAGATGCTCACTGAAGAGCCCAGAACCCAGAGTGTTTTACAGGCTAATCTGGTTGTGTGCATGAGCATTCATTTTGTCTCCAAACTCCTCTAAAGCACAAAAGTGTCTTTACTTCCAATAAACTAGAAAAATAGAACCGATATCTGGCAAAGATTATGCCATGTCTTAGCCTGTTTATACCATACTCAAAGTTCAGGACCTTGGCCTAGCAGCCTCCTGCCTTCCAAATCCCCAAATCAAAGAAAGGCACAGAAATTTGAGTGGCAGGGAATTATTTCCTTAAGAGTGAGCAGTGTGTGCCTGCATGTGTGTGTGTATGTGTGTGTGTGAGAGAGAGAGAATGTGTGTGTGTGTAGAGAGAGAGAGTATGTGTGTTTGTGTGAGAAAGAAAATGTGTGTGAGAAAGAAAGTGTGTGTGAGAAAGTGTGTGAGAAAAAGTGTGTATGTTTGTGTGTGTGTGAGAGAAAGAGAGAGAGAGAGAGAGAGAGAGAGAGAGAGAGTTTATTGTTTGATTTCTTAGAGGCTGAAAGTAGTCAAGGAGTTTGGTCATGTGCTTTGGAACCAGTCTGCCTACCCTAGTGAGGTCTGGAAGACCTGGGTCACATGGTTTAACTTTTATTTTAAATGTTTCTGCAGTGCTGGGAATCAAACTGAAGGCCTCTTTCCTGCCAAGCTAGTGCTCTTTCACACCACAGCCTACAGCTGAACCCTTAAAAACTGTTTGGCCTTGGTTTTCCTCTGTATAAAGAAATCTTGGAGTTTTAATAGCCAAGAGCTAATGGTTCAGCCTTGTGTGGCTCAGCATGTCTGTCATTCCAGAATTTGGGAGGTTGAATGAAGCAAGAGGATCTTGAATTTGGGGCCAACCTGCGCTAAGTCATGAGTCCCTGTCTCAAAACTCAAAACGACAACAACAAAAACAAAATGACCAATGGTTAAATGTGTACTGTTGTTTCAGATACCATGTTAAATGCTTGGACACATACTAACATATTTAATTTCCAAAAAAACAATCCAAAGTTGTGTCCCAGAACACAGAACAGGGAGTAAGACATAAAAACAAACAAACAAACAAACAAGCACCTGGGAAGGTGAAGTGGGGTCCATCCCCCAACAACCTGGGTTCAGTTACACTGCACCCCTACAGTCAGTGTCCGCTGTCTCCCTGCACATGAGAGCGTGGACAGTTGTTGTGTTTACTGTATGCCAGGCACCTTGCTAAAACCTTTGGGGGAAATAAATGGGGCTACAGTCCTAAGCCATATGTTCTTTCAGAGTCATTTCTGTTCCACTTTTAGAGTTAGATTACAGGAGTTTGAATTTCAGCTGAGTTCAAAAAACATTACTCAAGATGATCTTCACTTGTATGCAACAGAATTAATAGTAAAATTTTTAAAAAGATATGTCAAAATAGCTTCGATTTAAATTCATATTTAGCCTCAAAAGCACTTTATGAATCTTTAAGTAATCGAATCAAGAGAGTATGGTTTTCTCTTTTGATTTTTTTGAAAGTGATTAACTAAATGCCTTTTCTGGCCTCTGCCCAAGAGCCCACAAAATTCTGAGGGTTTACAATGTAAATCCTCTCCAACTCACCTCTCATAACACACAGACACCTCCATTCCCGAGACCTCTCTTTAAAAAGTCCACAATAGTGGCTCCACTGGGTCAGGGGAGGTGGCCCCTTCCTCTACTGCTGCAGCAAATTACAATTGTTCCACCAGAGGAAAAACCCTGGTGATGGACGACACATTAGCCCAAAGCAGTCACTGAGTTCTCTTTAACTCCAGGGGCAGGTGTTGTCTAAGCGTTCTTTTTTGTCGTGCTTTTGAACTGTAGAATATCATTCATGCTATTTTAGATTTTTCAAGTTAAAAAACTGATAAATATAAGATTTAACTAAATATAACCCATTTGTTTATGTGTTCATTCATTTGTAATAAATGGCTGGAGAGCTTGCGTTGCCCTGGGCAGCATACTGAGACTTTAGGTGTATTGGGTTAGTAGAGGAAGCAAGGCAGCTCAAAGGCACTGAGAAAAGTTCCTAACAGATGAGCCTCAAGACTGGATGCGGTATCTGAGTCGGTAGAACATTTTGATGGCATTTGGAAGAGGTTGCCTAGTGGTTTTCTTAAAAGGCCCTTCTAACTGATATTGACAACAAAATTATGAGAATCTAAAATGGGAATCCAAGGTTTATAGATCAGGTGTGTGTGAATGTAGGGGGCTGTGAGTGGAGGATTTCCGCCCCCAAATAACCTTGTCTCTATTTTCTGAGACGGGAAACGCAGAGACATGCGTGGTACTTTCTGGTAATGTTGGCCGAGATGGCTCATGTGGTCAAGGCTTCTTGTGGAAGGTGCACAGATCTTCAGGTGGCTTATGAACCTAGCAGTTGGATGACGGTAGCCAAAGCTCCACCTTAACCGGATTGCTGTTTGTAATAGAGAAAACACATCTTGCACAGTTTTAAGTGGTGAGCAGAATAGACTTCCTGATGTGAAGTCAGGTGGAGCTTAGAAAACAGGCTAAACAAGTAATATTGCCTCTACAAAAATCATACAGCATTTTTAATTTTTTCGATTTCAAATTGAGTTTATGGAACCCCATTATGTAAAACATTATTTAATAAACCTGGAATTGAACTCTTTTATGAGTTCAACTACAATTTCATGTTATTGTGTTTTAAAAACTAAGCAGCTCTCCTCCCTTATCTTTGTTTCCTTTGATGGAAGCAGTGGGAAAAGATCACATATTTCTCCTTGTTTGTTTTGTTTGGCCATTCTGCCTGGTAACTATGTTGGTTACCAACCTGACGAGATCTTTTCAGTATTTGATGAAGTATTCTTATAGGTATTAAATTTGGGTAGCCAGGCAGAAGCTGATGCGATGCGAGGAGGTGAACAATCAGGCCTGCCACAATCAGGCCAAAGCACACTTTCCAAGGTATGTTTCTCACCCCTGCTTTAAGTTCGGATCCTGCTCGTAGTTCGCTTAATGTCGAGGCACTTCCTGAAACTGCTGTTTCTCCAAGTCCGTTAAAAAGTTATTCGTGCCTGGTGGCATTTCCTCCTCTTCAGCCCTGCCATTCCCCACCTCCATCGCCTGGCTTTTGCCAGTAGGGACTTGCCCTGGGGGGTATTTTGTCCTGGGAACACAAAACTATTTTCTTTTCTGGAAATACGTTGACGTCAACTGGAAGCTGTTTTTGGTTGCTTTGTTTCCCGGAGCGTCCAATCCAGCATACTGCCTCCGGCAAACTGCTAGCAATTGGAAGCGGCTCCCCCAGAGGAGAGTGGAGCGGGTGTCTGGTGTCTGCGTGGGTGCGGGTTGGGGAGTGGTTGTAGCCTAGCCGGTCTGCTGCAAAAGTGGGGGGGGGGAGAAGACCTGAAGAACTACTCCCCCCGTGGGCCCCAGCGTGGAGCTGGATCCTCAGGCATAGATTGGAGCTAGGGTGGACCCAAATTTCGTGGCGCTTTTAGAAGTCAAGGTAGTTAAGTGACTTGCCCAACTGAGTTTTCAGCACTGCAGCAAGTCTCAGAGAATTCAAAACCTGGCCGCATCCTGGGACCAAAGGCCCGCTCTCCGGAAGTGGCAGTGTGCCACTATCAAGTGCTGCTAGTAAGCTGAGCTCCGGAGCAAGGAACTTAGCTGCCCACTGCTTAAAGCTCTAGGAAGCTTATACATCTTGCTACATATTTCCAGTGGCTAAGACAGAACAGAACGCGGTGACAAATCCGACCACATCTCTACTACCACCTGGGGAAGGATTCCCCAGAAGTCCTTCCCAAAGATCCTCCACTCCTTGGACAGATGTAGGCTGCCTGTGATGAGAGGGGGCGTGGGCGTGGGCGTGTGTGTGTGTGTGTGTGTGTGTGTGTGTGTTTCCCCAAGGAGCTGGAGGAAACCTGAGAGACAGGAACTTGTTACAACTTGTTTCACACCTGGCATGACTTCCCCAACGCTCTGTGGTGTCCATGGCTAAGGAGGCTCTTGCAGGGCGACAAAAGATGGCTGCAGAAAAGCTACTGTCACCCCCCTCCTTAGATTCCCACGCGACCCGGACTTAACCTTTCTTTCTTCTTACTTAATATTCCTTGTAAATTACAATTTGATGGATGGTTTCTATTGAGACACAAAATGATAAACGTCCTGAAAAAAAAGATAGACAACAGGGAAAGAGAGAACAAATAGTTGAGACAGATTCCCCATAGCTGAATTGAGACCTAGAGGCAAATTCCAATGCACGCAAGGACTCAGTGAGGCTGCCTCCAGGAGATCCGGCCTAGCACATGGGTACTCTACTGGGATCTGGCTCCCTTGGTTCTTTATGGTCTTGAGTCTCAAGACATCTCTGGAGAGAGCATGGGGACACCTGGGCTTCCCAAGGAATTGGAGAAAGTTGGGACGAAGCTCATCTCTGGAGACTACCCTGGCTATTACCACCAAAGAACAGTTAAAGGGTGGCAGTAGGGTGCTGTTCCCCCTCCCCCCCGGACCAGGAGAGAAAGGGAGGTGGGGACCGAGAAGACGTGCCCAGAGCCTAGGTGCACCGGGGGCGGGAGTTTGGCTGGAAGTGGGACTGTATCTCCTATGGGAAAGAGGGACCCGGCGAGCTCTTTGGCTGTCTTTCCAGTTTCCGAGGTGCCCGCCCCCACGCGCCGGAGGCAGCGCAGCCCCAAGGGCGAAAGCAAGGCAGTTGGCGAACTTAAAAGTGAGAGGCGCTCAATATCGGAATTGCCAGAGTTGTGGGAGAGTGGGGTCGACCCAAAGCCCAAGTTCGCTTTTTCCAACAGCTCGCTCTCCCGCTTGTCCTTTAGGGATCCGCGCTGCTTTAGTGCCAACCTGGCGCCCCTTGCCCCGGGGTGTTGTGTCATTTTGCTCTGGGGCAGGAAGGACAGTGGCCCGAATGGGTGGCGAGTGGGTCCCTGGGGTCCCGGAAAGCTCCTCTTCCCACGTCTCTCCTCCCACCAACACCTCCCAGTCTTTCCTTCTTGCACTTTCCCGGGGCTGGCTAGACCGGCGCGGACTTGCCCCAGACCTTTGGGGAGCGCCCCAGGTCTTTAATGACAGCTTAAAAGTGGCAGTTGGAAAAGTCTAAACAGATGAGGCTGACGTGGGGCGTGTTCCGCTCCTTA
>LOJH01050672.1:758-12639 GCA_001685095.1 Ellobius talpinus
ACCAGAAAAGCAAGGCAGCCAAGCCACTAGAGAAGTCTTACCTCTACCAAGGCTCGGCGACCACAAAACTAAGCAGACTAAGCCTCTCTATTCTCCCATTTTATATTCCCTCTAGTGCTAGGATTAAAGGTGTGACTCCCTAGTTCTGGGATTAAAGGTGTGAAACACCACCTAGATTTGTTTCTGCACTGATCTTGTGTAGCCCAGGGCAGGCTTGAACTCTGCCTCCCAAATCCTGGGATTAAAGGTGTGTATCA
This sequence comes from Ellobius talpinus, assembly GCA_001685095.1. Taxonomy (NCBI): domain Eukaryota; kingdom Metazoa; phylum Chordata; class Mammalia; order Rodentia; family Cricetidae; genus Ellobius; species Ellobius talpinus. The sequence continues at coordinate 1,016 of LOJH01050672.1, forward strand.
CCATTACCTGACCTCTAGTGGTTTTAGCTTTGCTTCGGGTCTTCAGGTAACACTGATTTTTTAAAACACAAACATATACTATACTGTACCTTCCTTAGGAATGAGAGCAGTGGCTCTCATGATGGATGATGTAAGATTCATTAGAGCATAGGAGTTGATGGTGGAATGGTCGGTCACACTTTAGTAATATCCAAATATCTCAAATTAAGACTTAAGGGGACTGGAGAGATAGCTCAGAGGTTAAGAGTACTGGCTGCTTTTCCAGAGGTTCTGAGTTCAATTCCCAGCAACCATGTGGTGGCTAACAACTATCTATATGAGATCGAGTGCCCTCTTCTGGTCTGCAGGGATACATGTAGACAGAACATTGTATGCATAATAAATAAATAAATCTTTTTAAAGAAAAACTTAGTAATAGTTTATGTATGAACTGATGCTGGTAATAATGAGTTTCATGTTTTTTTCTTTTACAAAAAAGTCAAGTGTGTTCAAATGTTTAGCCATTTTGTGATGATGAATTTACTGTTTTATTAAACAATAAACCTCAAGACAAAATGAAAAGTTATTTCTCCCTTCTTTATCAATGTGATTTTTAATAAATAAATAAGAATAAATAACTTTGAATAGGAAAAAATGTGTGCTATGGTAAAAAAATCATTTAATAAAAATGATGTTTGGGAATAATTCTGTTAGTATAAAATTTTATCGTAAAGAATTTGGATCCAAAGATTTTGGTACTCACAGATTTGGCAGCCTAAAGGGATGACTTTATTTTTTGACACTAAAAATTTGGAGTCCCAAGTGTTTGGGAATTCAGGTTAGAATAGCTCTCTCCACTCAAGCCAACAGAACATGATGAGAATTTACTCTCGTGGTTTTGCATCGTGGTAAAACATACATGGCATAGCATTAATAGTTCTCGGATATACAGTTCTGTAGCTCTAAATGCTTCTCCATGCTGTATGCAAATACTTTAGCTCAGTTGTAAATTCTTGGTTTCCAGAGTGCTATGCAATGGATCATCTCATTCAGGGATCACTACCATGTAGGAGAAAGAGAAATTCGGCATTAAGCCTTCTAACTTCTAGACAATGCCAGAACTAGCATTTACACCTTGATCTTCCACCATCATGTGAAGTGGCATTTTCTCCACATTTTCACCAAATCCAGACATCTAAGAGCCCCAAACTTTCTCCTAAACTACCCCAGAACCCCAGACTTCTCTGGCAGGGGACACAAATGGCTGCGATGTTGATGTCCCAAACTGCAGAAATACTCAAGGTTGCAAGGAGTATTGGAGCCACAAGACTGAAGAGATTGTACCTTATATGCATCCTTAAGATAACTTATCACACTTTATGAAAGCATCCTCTCTCCTTGTGGGCTGCCTCCCAAGGCCAAGGGATGAAGGAGGAGGGGTTTAGGTTTGCTGGAAGTCTAGGCTGTGTCCCTTCCTATGTAATGCCTCATCTCTCTGTTCTACCTGCTTCTTCTTGACTCTCTCATATTGCCTCAGTTCAGAGGCTAGGTCTTTGAGAAGACTTTGCCAAAATGTCTCTAACTAAGATGACCTCTGTAGGTGGAGTTTTCTTTCCTGGTCATCAGTCCCAAATCACCACTCAGAAACTTCATATTAATTATAAATGCTCGACCAAAAGCTCAGGCTTATCACTAACTAGCTTTTATAACTTAACCCATTTTTATGAATCTATGTATTGCCATGTGACTCGTGGCTTTATCTGTCCTCCAGCATGTCTTGCTCCTTCTGGGTCTTCTGGTGACTCTATTGTCTCCGTCCTTCTTCCTCCCAGTATTCTCAGTTTGGCTGCCCTGCCTATACTGCCTGCCTGGTTACCTTTCAATCAGTTCGTTATTAACCACTGAGAGTAATATATATTCACAGTGTAAAGAAGGATTATTCCACAGCAGACCTCCCTGAGGTTGTCCCTTGGCTACCTCATCCCATCAGTGGCCATCTCTTTTTGTGACGCTCGAGCTTTTCTGCTCTCCACTGAGCCCTGGAGGCCCCCAATCGTAAAGCTGGTCACAATCAGTTCTCTGTGTCCTTGAGAAGACTGATGGAACTATTCATCTATATCGGTCAGTGTGAAGCTTCCTCCTCTCCTTATGGCTGAAGCGTTTTGGTCTTTTCAAATGGAAGCCAGGATGTCCTCGAATCTTGGTGGCAGGGGGAAATGAGAGCCAAAGTTACTTTGGGAGTTGCATCAGCAGGTTCATTCATCCTAGTGGACTCTCTGACTGCAGTTGTATCCCTTAAAATAACCGCAAGATCTTTCCCTAACTCTGAGGCAAGCTTTTTTCTTTTCCGTTCTGTTCTCTTTTTTTTTGAGGGTGGGTCGTCCCTGGAGTTAAATTCTCTCCTTGCCCTTCTATGTGACCCAGAAGGTCAGACCTCTGCAGACTTGTACCAACAGATGCTGAGTGCTCTTGCTTAAGCCTCTGACATAGAGGTCCTGGCGTCAGGCAATTTTGGGGTACACAGCAGGGCTGATTCAGGGACTAGACTTGATCCCTCAGAAGCTGCCATCTGGATGTACTCTACCACCGAGGAAAATGTCAACTAGGAGGTCAGCAGCAAGGAGGGGTTCCAGGTGAATCTTGGGACTGCATTGCTTAGTAATTTATACTTGGTATTAACACACCCTCTGAAATGGTCCACCTGCCATAAATACCCACATCAAGCAAATACTGAGGTTGTTCTGCAGAACCTAGTGATGCCTGATATGAACACACATAGGTTCCTGGTGTGAGATGATCAAGGTTAATAGACTCAAAGACAACAGGAGGGTGCTCATCTGCCTGACACACCGACCAGTGCCACAAGTGTGGTTTCCCCACCCTGCTAGAAAACCGTCTCTGCTCTGTTTATTTTTTTTAGAAAAAAAATAAAGGAACAAAACAAAAATGGATGTGTAGCCAAAGGGTAAATACCAAACAAGAATAGTCAAAAGAAGATGCTACTGAATGGAGGGAGATTTTATTTTATTTTGATTTTTTGATTTTCTTCTAAATCCCCATTTCTTTTTTTATTATTTTTATTGAGCTATATATTTTTATCTGCTCTTCTCCCTTCCTCCCCCTTCCCCTTCTACCCTCTTTCATGATCCCTACACTCCCAATTTACTCAGGAGATCTTGTCTTTTTCTATTTCCCATGTAGATTAGATCCAGGTATGTCTCTCTTAGGGTCCTCTTCATTGTCTATGGAGGGAGATTTTAAAATAGAAAAGTTTCCTTTACCGCAAGCCATGCATAATTTAGAATTATTTACATTTTGGCTCAAATCAATGAATTAATAAATGAGCTATCACTTTTGGAAGCAAAAAAAGGGTACTTACTTTTTTTAGCCTAATTGGCAGGATGTGTTGGCTCTCAGACAGAAGCTAGTGTTACCTCAACTGACCTTAAATAGTTTTCTGCTGAGTAGATGTAATCTTAGCGCGGGCTCCACCTGGCCTGTTGTAAGCCTTATTTCTAAAGCGTTACAGGATATTTTGTGCTCACTCCATGCTGGCAGCCAGGAGGTGTGAGGGAGGAATGTAAAGAAGGCAAACCCAGTGAGTACCCAAAATCCTGGTTTCCTGTGAAGGCCAGGCCCAGCCTGGGGTTTTGTCCTCCTCCCCACCGGTGTCTGGCAGTGTTCGCTAAAACCTTTACAAAAGTGGAGGTGGCCCCAGCTGACCCTTCAGATCTTCCCTTCTGGGCCTCTGGCCATGACACAGGAGCACACATTCAACATATTCAGGCTCCATCTTTGCGGTTCCCCCCTCAACTCGTGGTTTGAAAAGGAGAGTCAGAATGCAGCAACTCATGGTTTTGCATAACTCAACTGAGTTACTAGATTAAGTTTAGGCAGCAGAAAAGGAAAAATGAATAGAAGACTGTGCCAATTAATATATTCTATAGTATAACCCTAGCTACTAACTGCCCAATTCTTTAATGGGTAGTCCACTGACTTGGGCCCCCAAAGAGATCAATTTGTCTTGACACAGAACATAGGGTCCAGCCTAATTCTTCCACACAGACACTCCACAGCATCCATCCGTCCACTAGCTTCTCTGACTGTCCCAGGACTGCACACAATGATGCTTTTCACTCAGAATTAAGTTCCTTCACAACGCTTCTGTTCTCACCCTCTGCCTGTGAGCCAGGCACCAGCCAGGTGTGTGCAAGGAGGACATCAGAGGCATCCTGCCTTTATCTGAATTCTCCAGCGTGGCAACTATTTATTAGCAGACATCACCTTAGTCATTTTTGAGATGTCTTCTCTCTCTGCTTTATAAAATGGAAACAACGATAATTAAATTTTATTTCCTAGCATTTTCTCCTTTGCTATAATTTTATCATTACTGAAAGGGAGCAATAGAACAAAGAAAACTGAAATAGTCCAGATAGAGAGAACATTTTAGCTGTGTCAAAATAGGTGAAGTTGAAGTGATGAGATAAAGAAATAAACCATTTTCAGGCAAAAATCATTGCCAGACAATACACACACATGTGCATGTACATGTTTTCACACATATCACACAAACAACACACATCACGCACATCACACACACAAACAACACACATCACGCACATCACACACACACAGAGGAGAAAATAGAGGAAGAATGTAGTGGGTGGTGATGATGAAAGTCTTCTGGGAAAGTTCAGAAGTTGTCTGTAATGTTTGTGTGGATGAGAAGAACCGGGGGACAAGAACCACGGAGCCAGCAAGATGCCTCAGTGTGTGAGGGTACTTGCTGCCAAGTCTGACAACCTCAGTTCAATCTTGAGACCCACATGATGAAAACAGAGAAATGACTGCCCTTAGTGCCCTCTAGCCTCCACACATTCTCCATGGCACATGCATGCCCACACAATACACATGAATAAGTAAATAAACATTAAAATCTGCATTTCAAAGGGAAGAAGTTTAGAGTAAAAGTCACAACTCTGAGATAAGAGGCACAATCAAGAACAACCACTGCTCCCCTCCGTTCAGTATCGCCCAGTTTGTCTCAGCTTGCCCAAATCCTGACATTTACCCTTCACTCAGGCCCCAGCAATGGTTCCACTTCCCATTCCCATCTTCCTTCCACTCAGCCCTTACTTCTGTCAGCTCCACAAGAAATCCCCAAGTTTTCCTTGCTCCTGACCACTCGACCAACTTCGCTGTCAGTATTAAGTGCTGTTGATAGGAGTGTTGTTAATATGTGGACACACATATGCATATATGAGTTTTTACTGTGGATTTGTGTCATCCATGGATCTTATCAGATCTCTTTGGTGCAATGAAGTTGTAGCGGATAGCAATCACTGATCCTTGCTCTCAGTAGGAAGGTTAGAAAGCAAAACCTCATTTCAGTGTAGCATGATAATTAACCCGAAGAGGTGTGACCAAGTTCCTCAAAAGAGGTCTAATTAGCAAAGACGTGAAAACTTGTCTTGAAAAAGCTGATAAGTATGCTAAAGTGTGCATCATCCAGAGAATGGGAGATTCTCCATGCTGACATGGCAGGTGGCCATGTCTCCTAAACTCCCTGACTACCCTGGTTTAAGCACCTTGCTTGTCTCCTTCATGCCTTCCTGAACCTTACCATCAGAGAGCCATCCAGACTCTCCATATAAGTGATGGATTGCTAGAAATCCTGGTGGCTGGTGCTTTAATGTCTTGTCATCAACTAGACATGAAAGAGTTTGGCCATAAACCTGTCTCCCTACAGTCAGCATAATTTTAAGTAACATAATTTTTCATGTGTCCCATTTAGCAAGATGAAAACGCTGCTGGTGCCCTCGCTTATTTGTGTTCTGATGGCCTGAAAGTAATGATTCGGATGCATAAAAGTGAGACCCAATCAATAGGCTCTTGAAAGTTTTCCAACAAAAAAAGCTTTTAAGAATCCTTTCCTCTTTAGCAACTCATGTCGAGAAGACCAGAGAGATAACAAATATCTTTAAATTTTATATCTGAACTCCAATATAAAATCATCCACTTAAAAAATATAGTCAAGCTTCCTAAAAAATCTGACCCTTGACTAAAATTCTGGTATAAATGCATAGTGAATTAAAATGCATTAATCAACCATGCATTTTTTTATCTTACGTCCCTCAATAGAGTATGTACAGTCCATGTCAAACCCAAAGTCAGCAAATGCCTCTATTTCCAGGAATTCCTAGTGGTACCATCATGTGTTTGTAAAACCTTGACATGTCCCTAAAGCATGTAGTTAGTTAATTAACCTGAAAATTCCCTGTCTTGAATTTCAACCTACTATGAAACCAGTTTCAACATGTATACACTATTTAACATGTAGAGTTACTTTTCCTCCAAGAATGGATTCTAGGAGTCAATAGTTATTTAAAAGGGGACTGAGGGTCACCACACTGGTTTCAGGTCCACACGATGAGGGTGTCTCAGAGAAGGTGCATGCCTCTTCTGCAGCTCATGGGTCTCTGAATCGTGCTGACAGTCTCCAAGCTGGAAAACCTGCTTGTTTTCTTGGTTGAACCATAAAGCACGACTTCACTAAGTCACTCTGAGCCCTAAGATAATTGTCAATAATATGAGCATTATAGTTGGAAATGCCTATGGATTCAAAACTAACATGGCATTGGCACTTATTACTTGATTTGTCAACTTTCTTGGCCCCTTGCTCTTTCTTTTTTCTTTTTTTTAATTTTTTAGCAGAAACAAAAAAAATTATAGGGAAGAATTGACCATTTTAAAATTAGCAATAATGTTATTGTATTTGTTGACTGATGCTTGTCTTATGTATCTACACACTCTTCCAGGCACTGATCAATTTCAGAAGAGGTAAAGATACAAATGACTTTCGCACATGTTTAATGTCTGCTATACCAGACACCATGATCATATGACACCAAACAACCCCCAAACTCCAATAAGTACAGTGAATAAAGAGGAGGAAGAGACTGTGGGAGGTAATGAGTGAGGGGAGTCAGACAATGGATCAAGGGAAAGATGTGATCAAAAACTGGGAGGAAAAGCATGACTTCACTCGTTTGCTCATTTGCTTATTTTCACATTTCAGGCTTTTCAAATTTCATGGATGAAATGGCGTTCATTTGGGTGGATAAAAACAGAGGAGGAAGAGAGAATTCAGGTTCCTGTGAGGCAGAATGAACTATTTGTTTTGGAAACAGTAAGTATGAAGTGTCTATTGAACATACAAATCTTATAACCAGGAGTCTGGAGGTTTGGACAGAAGCTGGGGACATGACATCAGGATAAGAACCATCGTCCTATGGGTGGCTTTCAGAGTCTGAGCTGGGGTATCACAAGGATGCAGGCTTGAGCCTAGGGACCCCAGCACTCAGAGATCAGAGAAAGAAGGGGCCTTGGCATAAAAAGGGGAGAAGAAACAGAGAATGTGGAAAGTGAATGAAGAGTGTAGTGAGGCAAATCCAAGAGAAGAGACTATTAAAATATAAGGAACTGCTTGGCTGTGTAAAACACTATTCAGAGATGAAACACACGAACAGAAAAGCCTCCATGCAATTTGGCTACGCAAGAATCCACGGGCCAAACTGCACTTTCCAAAGCCCAATTTTAGTCATGTGGTGGGGAACAGAATCAGAGTGATGAAAGGGGTAATACTGAAATTCTCTTTTATGGCTGTAAAATTAGTAAGAAGAATTAGATATCATCAAGACTTCTAAAATTAACCTGTATCTGCCACTTCGTTGTGAAAATGTGATATTAGAATCTCCCTGACAACGTCATGGAGTGCTGAGAAGCAAATGGTAATATGTATATGAAATGGCAAACTCTGAGCTGCTAATCAATGTTCTACCGGGGAATAATTTCATGAGAAAACTTTCAGGGGGTTCAATGCTTCTAGAACAGTGAGCAATCCCAAAAAGTTAACCCACTCTAGATATTGTTGTCTTGGATCTCTTTTTCCCTGGGAAGGGGAAAGCACAGGAGGTAAGCTCGAGTTACTTGCTCCAATGCACTTATCCACCCCCGAGGAGGTTGTACATTTCCAGGAGGGAATGCGGGAGTTTGTATCTCAGACAAGAGATCAAGGTACCAGCATGACCCAATAAAGAATGATTAAAGAAGCTTCCATTTCATTTGGCTCCCACAGCTTATATCAAACTTGCTGAAGAGGCCAATCTGATCCCCACTCATCCCCCAGGACGGACACACACACACACACACACACTGATCCTGTGTCGAGCAGATGACTCCATCACACCTGTTCACATCTTTCAAGACCCACAGGGATTCCTGGAGGAGACACTCTGCCAAGGGTAGCCCCTAGGAAGAGTATCACCTTTCCATTCTCCTTTGTAGTATTCTCTGGTATCCTATGTGCACATGATTAAAAAGTCTCTTCAAACAGGGAGCGTGTGTGTCTCAACACCCATTTGCAGCCACGGTTCCACATCGCTTCTGAGGAGCCTCAGAAGTTTTACAAGCCAGGAGAGGTTCCTGGGGTTGGCATTGGGCAAATGCTGAGGATCCCAAATCCCTTAGAAGAGGCCCCAGAGGCCAGCATTTCTGAGCTGTGGCCCAGTGTTCTCTCACTGTAACCCTCAAACACTGGCAGACATTTCTTCCACAAGGGTCCCTGGTCAGGATTAGTGTTACCCCAGGACCTTGGGATTCTAGGTCTCTGCAAAGAAAGCAGTGAGCAGGGCTCCACATATTCATCAGGGCCTGAGCAATCACCCTAACCAAACATCGTAATTACCTCACCCGTCATGCAGTGTCCCAAGTATGCGCCAGCAGAAATGCAAAGATCCAAAGCCAGCCCAGCTGTACTTAGGGTACTTAGGGCCTCCAGATGTTAAGGATCACTAGGAGAACTAGCTACATGGGTAGCCAATTCCAGCGTAAGATCCTCCTTTCCCCCATCCCTCACCAACCCTCCGCCACACCCAGCGATGCATCCTGGGCTGAACACCACGTATACACCTTCTGGACCACTCTTTATAGACGGGTACCAGATGTTTCTCTATGCTCTGCCCCTCCATATCACTCTATTGGGTGGACTTCACAGTCTCCCAGCAACTAACAGCAACACTGGGCCTGGGGTTCAGCTGCAGAAGGAAGAAGTTCCCTTTCCCGTAATGAGGAACCACTGTCACCTAGCCCCATTGGCATCCATATCTCTGGGCCTCAGGAACCCCTGAGGAAGATGGGGTGGGCGCTCAGCTATATGGAGAACAGTAGTGAAGATCTCGGAAAAGAAAACAAATTAAAGAAACATTTGTTCCTAAACAAGATTTTGGTTGATTTTTGGTGAGGTGGGGGTGGGGGGTCAGGGGTGACACTTGCTGATGGTTGAATCGACCTCTTCTTTCCTTTCTGTTGTGTTGTTATTGTTTGCTTGGGGATTGTATGTGATCATATATATGCAGTGATTTGATGTATGTAGTTTTAAACTATACTAACTGAATTCCTGATAGCAGACAGAATGACAGTGGGTTCTTTGGAGAGAGGCGTCATAGTCTGGGGTCCTCTGGAGACAAACTTCTAGGTGATGTGTGTTCTAATTCTTACTCTGGTGGTGGTTATGGACACAGTCTCTGTATAAGAGTTCATAGAACAACACGTTTGTGATTTGTGCGTTTTTCTGTATGAATTCTATTTTTGAAAGTTTATTTAAAAAACAATTTTAAATCTTAAGACTGTATACCATTTGACCATATGGAGAGCTATTGNTTTTTTCATGGTGCTCATGTTTACTTCACTAAGTAAAAGTTTAGCCTGTTTTCTAAAATTTAATTCCTGAAAGCAGAAGTGCTAGGTCAGATGATGGTGTGTTTTGTGTGTCCTGGAGATGGAACCCAACACCCTACACATGTTAAATTCATGCCCCACCACTTGGCTACAGCTCCGAAGATGTGAGCCCTTCAGACCTGGCCAACACCTTGCAATACCAAAGGTCATTCTTTCCAGATGGAGTTAGATGTTTGCAGCCCGTATCCTACTTGACCTTTAGAAGGTTTGACAATGTCAATCATCTCTTCTCCCATGAAACTCTGGCTTTGGCTTTCTGGGTGCCTCCCTCCCTAACCCACCCTCCCCCTTTCTTTTCTTGTGCCCAGTTATGCAGCTTTCTGCAGTTCATGTCCAGGCTTCTTTCTCGCCTGTGGAAGGCTGTGCCTTGTACTTTCACTTCCTCTCCATCTATGTGCATAGCTCTCTCTCCAGTTTCAGCTCCATATCTCTTCAGCACGGCCAACAGCTTCCTGGCTGCTTTCATGTCTTGACGTTATCTCCAGTGTAACTAAGTATTACAAATGATGCCCAATGCCCTGATGAATATTTGAAAAGACAGGAGTGACAATATTTAGATGTTCAGAGACCACAGAAATCTCAAAGCCCATCCTCCAGCTAACATTTTCTCCATCCCCCAGCATCCTTTCCCTTCCTTTCCTTGCTCACACATCACCATTTAATTTTTCATTTTATCTCTGAAATTTTTTCCTATTTATCCTATTTTTTCATTTTATATTTGATCCTCTTTTTCATCAGAATCACTAACATTTAGAACAAGTAAAGTAAAGGGTTTGTTTACTAAAAATAAATAATGATGAATTAACTTGCTGCTCTGAATACTATCTCTCCTCAACAAAAAAAGCATTAATTGATTATTTTTTAAAGTGTCACACTAATATTGGCTATTGAATATTTACTATATCAGGTACTTGGGGCAAATACATTTTCTGATTGTTTTAAGACTATTGTGTGTGGTAGGTTTATATGTTCTCAGATGCAAAAAAACTAAGACCCAGACTAGGCATCATAGTCACTAGGTACTGTCTGGCAAGGCACAAACAGTTTCATTCAAGACTGGGCTGTCTGATATGCCTCTGTGGAGGGAGCTCCAGGGATATTGTTAACTTGAGCAATATTAATCTCTTTGATCCTTGCTCTCTAGAGAAAGGAGCAGAAAGAATGCCACCCTGAAACAGAAATACCCACAATGCTCTCTTCCTCCTGTGTCACCCTCTTGATCATCGTAAAACAGATTATTGAAGTAAACATAGCTACTGGAGCCCTGGGTGGTAGCCAGAATCCTCAGAACAGAACCCTGAAGAATGGGATGTGGAGCTAGAGCAGGTCACATGGGTTAGACGCTTGGAAGGGGCTGAGGCGGTGTCAGAGCAGATAGAGTGCCTGCTGCCAAGCCCGAGCCTGAGCTGGGATTATGTGAACCTGTGTAGATGGGGCACTCTCTAGAACCCCAATGCTCCTACAGTGAGGAGAGAGGCTCAACCGGTGACCCAGAAGAACGTGCTGGCTGGCTAGCCTGCTGCACACAGTGACAAACAGGAGACTCTCTTGAACAAGGTGGAAGATGAGAACCAATACCTGAGTTTGTACTCTGGTCTTCCTACATAAGCTACAGCATGTGCACATCTGGCCTCCCATACACACCACATGTACCCTTTACAAAGAGTTTTAAAAGAAGCATTTGAACCACATAGACCTTGCATATAAGACACTGAAAATGGCCCCTCTTTCTCAGCCCTCATCTTCTTCACCACCAAGACTACTGGGTAAAGAAAAGCAGCGAAAGATGGCCAATTTGTCTTTGCTTATAAAGTGTATGTATGACTTATTTATGACCTGTTCAAGGT
>LOJH01050675.1:0-12638 GCA_001685095.1 Ellobius talpinus
TTTCTTTATTAACCAATGAAAGTAACACATAGACAGATAACTCTCCTACATCACACATGAAATTACATATTACAATCCAGGTACTGGGGAGACACCAAAGTTACTTTTGCACATGTGAAATTACAGACAGGAGCAACAATTTCCAGGCCTTCTTTGGAAATGATTCTCCTACATCAGAGAATCATTCTTTTACTGGGTTGGCATCATAAAAGGAGATTTAAGGAGACATGCAAGGAAAATTAGACAGGCCAGTTTTGAGTCAGAAGATCCCATGTTTAGTTTGAGAAAGGAAGAGAGACATCCTTAAAGAAATGGTGGTGGTAAAGAATTTCCAGGATCAAAACAAAGACAAAGAAAAGAGACTTAGGAAATATTTTTTTCTTCCAAGCCTAGGTCTTGGTGGAAGTAAATAGTAAGTTTCCAATAGCATAAGAATGGAAACACATAGAGGGTAACATGGTAAGGTTTAAGTGCTATACAGAGAGTCTCAAGCCAAAAGACAGCAGAACCTTACCAGTAAGCCACAGCCTTGTGGCGTTACAGAGATTGATAGAAATGGGCTAATTTAATATATAAGAGCTAGCTAGGAATATGCCTGAGCCATTGGCCAAGCAGTTTTGTAATTAATAGTTTCTGTGTGATGATGAGGATCTGGACGTCCGGTAAATGAAAGAACAATCTCTATTTACACCTGCTGCTTGGGACATTGCCACCAAGATGGCAATTTGGGGGAACTTATTTGGAAATAACAATATGCAATTGTATTCGTAAAAAGCATTTGAGTGAAATCAAGAAACTCTGCACTCTCTGGGGCACTAGCACATCGATTAAGGTTTGTCTGAGGACTTTTGAATACAACTAAATGGTTTCTAATATTAACAACGAGTCTTCATTGTAAGTTTTTCTTTCAATGTTGAATTATCCTTCAAATGTGCTAATGTATCTGGGGCCGGGGTAGGGATATTGGGCTCCTTGGTTTGCATCAGTTAAGCTTTTCTGGGTTCCTGGCTGTCTTGAGCAAAGGACAGTCATTCAAATAGCAAATAGGTCTGCTTTCCTGCTGGTGCCAGCTGCATTGTAAACTCTTCTGACAATCTGAGTCATCTGCCTAACAACCACGGCTACTTGCTGCATGGTCCCAGCTAAGACTTCCACACACTCTGTGTTTACCTTTTTGCCATCACTGGCCTCAGTTGACCAAGTGTTTTTTTTCTGTCATTTCTGCCCAGGTCAAAGAGTGAGCAAGTAGGGCCTATGAGTGGGGCAGATATTCCTGGTGTAAGAGAATACATTGGTTCAATTGTTGTTCATCATTTATATAAAACATTGTGCCATGGTTGGCACAAACACAGTCTTCTATATCATGAAGATCTTTCAAAACTTGTCCAAATATCCCTTGTCCTTTCCTGGCTATATAAACAGACTGGTTGATTTTCTGAGTCCTTCATAGAAAGCTTCCTCTGTTAGGGGCAATACCTTTACCTCAACCTTCAAGTGCTTAAATAATAGACATTGACCACCATATTTACAGATGCCTATTTACATATATTTAATCTTTACCATTAGTTTATGTAGTTGTTTGAAAGCAAATGATCAGCATTGACTCATAGGGACTGGCACTATTAGGAGGTATGACATCATTGGAGTAGGTGTGGTGTTGTTGGAGGAAGTGTGTCACTGAGGGTTGTCTTTGAGATCTCAGATGAACAAGCCAGACCCAGTATGCATTCTCTTTCTACTACCTGTTGATCTAGATGTAGAATTCTCAACTCCTTCTCCAGTATCATTGTCTCCCTGCAAGCCACCACACTTCCCACTGTGACAATACTGGAAATTCTTGAAACTATACACCAACCCCAATTAAATGTTTTCCTTTATAAGCATTGCTATGGTCATGGCATCTCATCATAGCAATAGAAATGCTCACTAAGATGGTTGAGTAGGCTGAGCATTATCATGAAAACGAGAACATAGAAATAGAATGATGACAGAAGCCTGGGAACAACAGCAGTAAATAGTTGAGGTGGCAGCAGTTACGCCCTGTTTTTGCAGTGTTAATAAAAGCGGTAACAGTGAGAAGGCTGGTGAAGAGCTCCAGAGAGCAACAAGGCTAGAAACTGCAAGGAGCATAGGTTACACTGAAAATGAGGAAGACTTTCCATAAGTTCCCATAACTGGCTATACCCAGAGCACCTGTTACACATATAACCTACTCTGAGCTGTTCAGACAGGTAGAGCTGATTTTCTGGTCCATTAACCATGTTTGGAGGTTTACACATATGTGGTCAGAGCTATTTAATAGAAAATGTTCGTGCTTTCTCAAGTTCAATTAAGTCCCTGGGGACTATGGGGCAGCTCTTGCAATGTCTTGTAACTCTGTGGGGCCACTTGTTCTCTTGTTTAAGGAGGCCTTGGAGATATCACTGAGTGTCTTCTAACCACTTTCCAGTCTACATAAAGGCAGCTGAATACAGAGGTAATATTTCTTCAACATTTCCAAGTAAAATAATTTTCCACTGAGGCAGTTAATTTAACCTCAAATAGATTGACTAGTAAAATAATGACTGGAAGACCCGGGTTTTCTTCCCAAGCCCAGGTGCCCTGAGAGAGTCAGATCTTCAAATAGCCTTGAAAGTTAAGTAAAATAGGTTATTTTGGCTACTTACATCATCCTGTACATTTAGCAGAAAAGGATCACTAGGATTAAAATGATTGTCATTTGTCCTTCACAGTCCAAGGAACTGCACACCCCAGACAATGTTCTTAATGTAGAAGATATTTTTTGACAATTGTTCTCACTAATTATTCTCTTCATAATTAAATAATAATAATAAAGTGTTGCTAAGAGATAGGTCAAAACCTTGGATCAACTGAACATTGTAATGTCTACCACAAATGAGAAAAACAGGCCTATCACCTTAAATGTCAAAACTAAATGTTAAAAAAAGATTTTTTTCTAATATAAAATGCTCTCTGAAAGAATGCTTTTCACAACTATAATGTGTCTTCCTGTACCCTAAGTGTCCATGTTCCTTGATTAAAGGATGCTTTCAGATGTTATCAAACTCACAGTTTGGGGAAAATTATTCAGAGTATTCAGGGCAATCTTACTAAAAATGGACTGACAGGATTGTATTTTTCTGTTAGATTCTCAGTTAGATGCTGAAATGTTGTGTTCAAAAAACAGAATAATCAGGATTTCACTCAGATTTGATCCATAGTGCATATTCACACTAGAAATTGTATCAGGTACAGGAATACTTATTGCTGGAAAGGCAGTTCCAATGAGACAAGTACTTTAATGCTCTTACAAGGTTCCTAGGCATTCATTCATTATGTAGGAGTATGATGTAACAAGCCATTGACTGCATAATAATACTTTGGTCAAAATTCCCTAACAAATCTAAATATAGAGAAGAGATTTCTGACTTTGTCCTTCTAATGGACTCTGGTACAGTCCAAAGAGCATCCTTTAATAGAGGAACATGAACACTTAGGGAACAGGAAGACACATTATAGTTGTGAAAAGCATTCTTTCAGAGAGCATTTTATATATTTCAGCTTACTTATAAAGATTAATATTAATCATGAAATCTACCATTTAAGTTGTCTTTTAATGTTCCTCATGAAATTGTAACAGAGGAGTCTGGATGACCTCATTCTGAACTTAACAATGAACAATTGATAGTGCCTTGAGTCAAACTTACTATTTCCTCCCTGCTGTATATCTTCTAATGAAGAACATGGCAAAGAAATCCCCAGTCTTGTTTGATTACATCAAAACCTGTGAAGGGCTTCTTGGATGGCTTTGCCTGTCGTCTTTTTCTAATAAGACTAAAACTGCTCCAACTACTTTTTAAAACTGCAGTCTCCGTAGGGATTACACTAATACTAACAGTCTCACTGTTTGTCTGTTATAGATGTTACCTCACTCACGAAGGACGCTCATCAAATGACTATCTTAGGTTCTGTATTTTTGTTCTCTGTTAAGTTTCATCATGACCTTTCACACCGGCCCTCCTTTGAGGCAGTTTAACTCCTGTCCTTTTCACATCAGTCCCTTGCATCCTCCAAAGCAGTTAAAGTTGTCAGCTTCCGAAACCCTGCCAACACTTAAGGGTACTCCTCTTCTAAAACAGAATGATAGACTACAAGTTAGACAAATTCACTGACAGGAAGACAGAGGGACCATGTTTAGATAATAATGATATTAAGCCACCAAGATGGCTTCTTCCTCATCCTACTGACCTGAGTAAAGAAGCTTGGCTGCTCATAACAAAGGCATGATGAGTTTTTTTCCCCAACTATTAGGACCCCATGCCTCTGAACTGATCTTTGATGTTCACAGCCAGACCAGAATGTGTTTAGCTCAAAGTAGGTGAGGAAGACCCCATCAAAGATTCAAAATTTCCATCCATCCAGGAGACATCAAGCTCCAGCTAGCTTCTAGAGGCAATCATTTGCTTTGGAGAAGGTCTTCCTATTTTTGTGTTTTGCTGTGTGGTATTCCTCACCCTTAATGAAAAGCTTTTATTCATCAGCATAAATGGAAAGCAAAAGAAGAGGAAGAGAACAAATGAAAGAGAAAGAGATAGAAAGAGAGAGAGAACTATGTCAGGAAGCTTTGCACATATTGCTTTACATATCAAAGATAAAATTCAGTATATTTACCATTTTTTCCTTACTGTTGCTATTTTCACTTTTCAGATGACTTCAGATGTTTGCTCCCATTTTCTATTAATGTGAAGAATAGCTATTTTCCAGGTGAGCTTAAATTGTCCATTTGACACAGCTTTGATAGAGTCAATTGAAAGTTGTGATGGATGAGTTGCATAGATCACAATGCCCTGTACCAAGTGTGTGTGGAACTGTCATGATCACTCATTAATGAAGGAAGGTGGAGTCTTCTGTAGGCATCACCTTCCCAAGACAGGTGTTCCTGGACTCTAAAGGGAAGACACCTAAGTAGAAACCTGTAAACAAATCCCAAGAAGAGGTCTTCATGATTTTTGATTCAGACTCCAGTTGAGTTTATGCCCCAATTTCTGTTGGTGATGAACCTGGAAGTTTGACCCAAATAAACTTTTTCCTCTTCTCCGTTTATTTCGGTGAGAGTATTTTATCACAGCAGTAGAATGAAACCATAACAGTTTTTCTTTGGGAAAGGACTAAAAGCTCCTCCCCCTTTATATTAGAAAGCATTTGATTTCTTTCTCCTGAAATGGTTTTGTCATCTGTATGTAGAGCTCTGAAATGATCATTCTTGTCTTCCGGTACTGGAGGAATGGGTTTCTTGTGGACAGCCTCCTTGCTTTCCAGTGAGAAATGTATGGTATCAAAGCCGTTTTTGTCTTCTTTAGGCAGAATTGTTGTACTCACATATTCAAGGTTTTTGGCTTTTATTTTTTCTATTTTCTGAAGGTAAAGAGAGAGAAGGCTGCTTTGTTAGTACTGATGTGACAGGAAGTCCAAGATGCCAATGGGGTCATCTTTCTTACCATGTAAGCCTTAATGGAGGGTATAATGTGAATGTGTGCCACCTCGTGTGTGTGTATGTGCCTACATACACATGCTATGTGTCATTAATTAAAATAGCCATTTTTCCCCAAAAGTGAGCTCTGCTGAACTCGTAGAATACATGTAAATAAGTCATGGTGTCTATCTATAAGTTTTCTTTTACATAGAAATATTCAGTGTACAAGTTAAAAATACCTTAATATCTAAAAAAAAGCAAAGCATAAAATGTACTGGAAAGCCAATTCAAATTCTGAAGTATTTTCATTGCATAACATGAACTTATATGAACTCGTGGTAATATGTAGGATTTCAGCTAATTTTCAGCAAATTTTCAGTGTATAATTGAGCTACATTCTACCAGTAGTACTTTGACTACATTTGCATATACACTATACAGATATACAGCACAAAAACAATCATATAATTTCCCTTTCAAAACATGTCAGATTCTAAACTATATAATGGAATGTTAATCTAAAGAAGCTTAGAAAGTTAAATGAACAAAACAGTCAAAGAACGTGGAAAATAAATGGTGGGATGTCCTTTTAGGCACTTCTGTGATAAGAGATGCGGTCTTCCTCTCTGTTGAACACAAACAGAATTCAGCGGAAGTAAGTAAGCAATGCAGTGTGATGGATGGATGGAGGAAAAAGGGCCTGGGTCAGGTGATAAACCTTTTACTGCTGATTTAGCTGGTATTTTCCTATGGGAACGCATTCAAAGGTGCTTCAGTAAAGGACCACATATATTTCTGGCCTAATGGTTTTCATTTTTAATTTTCATTGTATTTCTTTTATTTACCCATTTTGGGAAAGTCTTTTCTTGGTTCCCACATAATTTCTGCAAATTCTGGATACTAACTTAAGTACTGTTTTGATATATGCATTTAATGAAATATTAACTAGACTTCTCTTATAAAAACAAAATGACACAAAGGAGTTGAAAAAAGTTATTTGGTGTCATCTCTTTCTCCTTTTTCTAGAACTTACTTTAACCTTTCACTTCATGAGAGAAAGCTAATACCAAATAGCGCCATGTACTTCATCGCTTGTTGTAGGACCAACACAGAGCAGCAAATAAAACCGGTGAAGTCTATACTTCCTACCACTCTAAGGTGTCTATGTGTCATTATGCATTCCTCACCATAGGTCAGTTGCTTAGCGACCAGAGAAGTAGGGAACTATTAATTGAAATTATTCTGTACTGCTGGCAATGCTTGCTACAGGACGCTGAACTTAGGAACAGAAAATACTGTCAGAGAAACATGCTTCAGGGGATGAAAGAAACGGCTCTGCGGCATTATCTCACTGCGTTATCTTACGGGAATTCTGTTTGGTTTTGGTGATGTTTATCTGCATGTGGTACATTCTGGCCACAAAACACTTTGCCTTTTTTTCTGTTTTATGTAAAAATAGCATTAAAATTGATTTGATCCTTAAGAAAACTTATTAAAATCAAAACTATGATACCTATTGAAAATAAGCTAACAGAAGACAAAGGAAGGAGGAAGAAGTGGACAAAGGAAAATTAGAAGCAGCAACGGCTTAGATTGAGGACCCTTTACTGCCTCGGTGGTGGTGGTGTTATTTATATCTTAGGGCAGAAACACAAAGGGAGAGAACAGGAAGATGAGGTCCAAAACCATACAAACAGGGAAGTAAAATTGAAAAACAAAATAACAATCTCCTAATGGATATGTTGGAAATCTATTTCTACCAATTCAATAAATATATTGGAAATATTTTCTACCAATCTTTGAAACATGTATGTATATTAAGTAATCCATCAATCATTTCCCTCTCCTTTCTACGGAGTATATAATTCATGTGCTCACTGAAAACAGATGGGCAGTTACTAATGACTTTTAATCAATAACAGTACCAGCAAAGAGAAGATAGCGTTACAGAGACCAGGACTGACTATTAAACTAGCTCAAGTCCATGTTACCCTATTGACTTCAAGAATTTGGAAAATATAGTTCTGTATTTCTGGACTTATCACTCCACCACACTTTCATATGTCACAAGCAGATCTGTAATGCGTATATGTGTGTGTGTGTGGGGTTGGTGTGTGTGCGCTGTGTTGTGTGTGTGTGTTGTGTGGGGTGGGGTGTGGGGTGTGGTGTGTGTGTATGTGTGCGTGTGGTGTGGTGTGTTTGTGTGTATATGTGTTGTGTTGCATGTGTGTGCATGTGTGTGTGTGGTGTGTGTGTATGTGTGTGTGTTGTGTGTGTGTTGTGTTGTGTGTGTGTGTGTGTGTAACAGAGAGAGGTTCCTTTCAGATCACAGGTCACTAAGCATATCAGCTGATGGCAGTGACCTGAAGTAAAGTTGCAAGGAAATGGGCTCTGAGCAAAAGCTGGAGCTGTGACTCTCTAAAAATGAGTCATATATTTGATTTTTATTTTTTTTCCCATTTTATCAAAGTTGAGTACATAATAACATAAAAATTTATCTCAGTTTTTTTTGGATTTGAACTGTCCGTATTTCTGGAAAGTTGTAATGTTTATGCACACTGCTATATAAATGCTGCTCTGGCTTCAGGTGGCCTCTTTTCCTCAGTGCCTGCTATTTTTTCATGATGACACTTATCAACACTTATCAAGAACTGCCTTTCGGGATCCAGCCTGATGTAGATCCTTTACTGTTACATCTAAAATGCTTCATATCACAGCTAAGGTGAGGTTCTGAGGATCACTAACGTTAACACATATACACAGGAAAAGAGATACTGAGAGAGATGTAGAAAGAGTGTTCATTTTCCCCGAGATAATATTATTAATTATTTCAGAATTTCATACAATGCATCCAGATTACATGCATTTCCCATTTCTCCAGGTCCACTCTCCAACCCCTGTACCCTCCTTCCAAAGAAAAACAAACAAACAAAAAACCAAAGCAAATAAACAAAACTCACCTAGTCCAATTTGTGTCACCCACATACATTCTAGCTTGGTCAAATTGTCAGTGGTTTGTCCCTTAAAGAAAAGTGAGTCCTTTCCAACTCCACCGCACTTCCAGCCAGAAGTCATTAACTGTGAATAGCTCCACTTCAACATCTTTATCACAAGTTTTAACGACAGCCTACAGTAGCTTCCAGTCTGGACTATTTACTTTTGAGGGGCAGAGGAAGATGTCACAGAAGCCTTCAACATCCCTCATTGTCAGTTATGAGTGTGCAACCAACAATACTACTGCAAAAAAGCTTCCTTGCCCATAGCAGTTGGCAGCACCTAGATCAGTTACATCAACCTAGTACCTGGCTGGCAGCAGCAAGGAGTTCAGACATCAACATGGTAAGCAGGGTAGCACAGCTCACCAATGCCCTCTGGTAGCAGCATGGGCCATGGGCATCAAATTGTTCCTCAAAACAGTCTCAAGCAGCAGCATGGAACCTCAACATGGCTTCTAGCAAAAGTCCAGATCAGAGAAGTCAACATGGTCTCTGTCGGTAGCTCAGACCCGCAGCTGCTGAAGTGATCATTAGCATCTTTCAAGGAGGTGAAATCCAGAAAATGAACCCTTTTTCATCCTAGAGAGCTTGTTGTTGCTCAGAGTCAGGGTGTTGGTGCAGTTGGGCAGAGTGTCCCAGGGCAGGACCCCTGTGAGCTCCAGAATGCTGTACACCACCTAGCCCTCAGCGCAGGGATCCTGGAGAACACCGAAGTGTTGCAGCCCAACAGCCTTGTGCTCTCCTCCTCCAGCAATGCAAGCAACATGAGCAGCAGCAGCAGCAACAGCAGTAGCCCCATGCCTGACACTGCTGTTTCTCTTTACTGCTGCATTCTGCTACCTTTCCTATCTCTAACACATACTCATTTATTAAAGTGACGCTACAATCTGTTGTGTCACACAGTGTGTTATTAAGTACGAACATCTTTACATGCAAATACTTATTACACTGAGTCATTGATCTGGCTCAAAGTTTCTGAACACCACAAATATTGGAATATCCCTGAGAGCTAACTCAGGTATCCTATTGTCGCCTTGTCAGTACGATCATGCAGGTGGGCATCACATACTGGGCAGGGCCTGTGCAAGCTACCATCTGACGCATACCTCTTTGCCCTTGACTGGCTGCCCCACCAGCACCCAGGCAGGACCATCTTGGTTGTAGCTTGTGCTCTTCTTCACCCAACAAGGTAAGCAGTGTGATCCACAAGGACAACAGTGTCTTCATGTCATGCCGACGGTCGGGTTCATAGGCCAAGTGTAGCAGAACTATCATAGCCTCAATGGTGACCTGAGCCTTCTGGAGGACCAAGGACTGACCCTGCACAGCAAGGACATTCTCGATTGTCCTCTCATGGCCATGCTCACGTACCCGTTGGCCCTGCCTGGTCACTAGTTCCTCTACTCTCTGTTGTTCCATTCAGCCATCTTTACTAATTCTGTGAAACCACTTTTTAAAAGCATCCTTCCCTAAGACCTGCTCTTTTTAGATGTTTCAGAGATAATGATGAACTCTGCAGGCTCATAATCCGTGTGTCTCTCAGGTTCCTTGAAGCATCCAGAGGCCCCACACAGCTATAGTCTGCTGCAATCTTGAATCTGAAGCGAGAACAGTGTTTCTTAATGTATGTTCCTTAAAATATTTCTTAGATATTATTCAACAAAGAAAATGTTTCTTGGTCCAATGATTTTGGAAAGCAAAACTTATTATTAATTTCTTAAGGACAAATGTTACAGGAAAGAAAACCTTAAATTTTGAGAAAATTGGGCATTCTACATACATGAACAGAACACCAAAAGAGCAATTTTGTTATGACCACACCCAAATGAATTTTAGACTTCAGAATTAATTTTGTTTTTCTTTTCCTGAGTAATTCCTAATTGTCTTTTAACCTTCAGCTTAACAGTTTTTTGTTTTCGTTTTGTTTTTTAACTCTGTCTTAACTTTACAAGATTCAGCTTGGTTACCTTCTGGTGCTTTTTCAGTGTGACTTTTATTGTTAGTGATAAATCATTAAACACTATGCTGTAATGATGTTGTTTTTTGTTTTAAGTTTCCTACAATCAACTTGACAAATCTAGAAATTTCTCCTCCCTGAATTCTTGAGACAGCTTCTAGTCACTCAATGCTTCCTAAATGATTGAATGAGCGGGTGAGAAAATGCACTTATTGGCCGAGATGTGTAAATAGAGGAAAGTGGTACACATATTCCTGGATGAACATAATGGTTTTAAAATCTTTTACATGGAAGGTAGCATACAATTTCAAATTAAAGCCATATAAAAATCTATCTTCTTTCACACTGTTTATAATAGTAGCCCTAGAACCTCAAAATTCTTATTCTGGATATGTAATATTAAAAATGGCTATGGGAACTTTCACAAAACTTATTAAGTACACCTTATCAGACACTAAAGCAGTTCAAAAACTAAATTTTCATGACTCAATTAATTTTTAACCAATTTATATCATATTAACTTGTTTGTAACAAAGGATGTCCACTTTGAATAACTAAACTATTTTAAGAAGCAACAAACATTTCTGCCTTTGGGTAATATGTATATAAATTTAGCTATCTTCCGAACCATAGCTTTCTTTGAAGAAGGATCTGATACTTTTATAATTATTGAAAACTGTCCGCAGAGATGAGCTATTAAGGGATAATGTTATGGCAGCTTAGTTCCTTAAATTCAAACAAGAGGTAAAGTTTTAGGTGGGGAACATTCCATCTTACTACCAAGATATATAGTCATTCTGCTTATCCACTCTGAGGCAACAAAATTCTAGGGGAAAAAAGTTATTTTGAGATGAGTTGAGAGCCTTACTTGTAAAGGTTTCCAGAATTTGATATCTAAATATTTTGGCCCATATAGTAAGGCACATGACACTGAAATCAATCTGTTTTACATGGTGTGAAAATCCTATCTCGTTTGTGGTCATGATAGTCGTTCAATAGAATGAAAGCATTAATACAGCATAAGCAATAAATGGCACAGTATCTGGTGTCTTCATTTTTCTATATACACATTTTATCTAATTATGTAAGTTGGTGAAAATTACTTTGAATTTAACAGCATTTGTGTCTTAGTTCACCATATAATGTCACTCTAGGCAGTGTAAGGTAAGTTTTCATAATTAAGTGATGTGAGAGGTCCTTCTGTCTGTGTGTTGCTTTCATTGCTTAATGAAAAAAGAAACTGCCTTGGCCTGTTGATAGGGCAGAACTTAGGTAGGAGGGGAAAATTAAATGGCATGCTGGGAGAAAGGAGGCAGAGTCTGAGGAACACCATGGAGCCACCAGGGACAGATGCTAGGAATTTTACCTGGTAAGCCACTGCCATGTGGTGATACACAGATTACCAGATGTGGGTTAAATTAAGATCTAAGAGTTAGTCAATAAGATGCTAGAGCTAATGGGCTAAGCAGTGATTTAATGAATATAGTTTCTGTGTGATGATTTTGGTTCTTGGCAGCCTGGACAAACAAGCAGCACTCTTCCTCCTACAATTAAGTATTTACTAGGTTCCTCCGATGATTTATACTTTTAATTCCCTTGGCTGCAAATTTAGAGATAAAATGTGTAATAATTTTCTGATCTATCAAATGGTATTTAGATTGAGTAGGCTTAGTTGAATGAGTACATTGTAGCAAATTGTATTCCTATTTATTTTTCCTATATATTCATGCTCTTGTTTCAAGATTCCTGGATACCCTCTTGCTAATTTAGGATAGATTATGTCTATCTAAGTAGTATTTTAAA
The DNA here is from genome assembly GCA_001685095.1 of Ellobius talpinus. Classification (NCBI taxonomy): domain Eukaryota; kingdom Metazoa; phylum Chordata; class Mammalia; order Rodentia; family Cricetidae; genus Ellobius; species Ellobius talpinus. The sequence goes on from LOJH01050675.1 coordinate 12,230, forward strand.
ATAAGCCCAGGGTACGGGGAAACTAATTATGTTCCTTCCTGGGGGAAACTATCTTACTCTCAGCATTCCTTAGATATTCCTTGATTATATCTCTGCATTTCCTATAGTTATTTGTCTAGGGTTAAAGCCTCCTGAACTTTTCCCCATCTACATTAGCATGGTGTGATCCTTGTCATGGGTGGGCAGCCATGATTGTGAGAATTCATGGATATTTCTAGGAGGCAAATTGTCAATGTAAACTTCTTGTTGCTCTGGCTGTTATCTGTTATGACCTTTCCTCCCTCTCTTCTGCAATTATCCCTGTGCCTTAGGAATAGGAATAGGAGCTGTGTCATAGATGTCTCAGGTGGGGAATAGCAAGCCCTGAAAACACACACATATACATATTTGTGCACATGTTTGTGTGTGT
>LOJH01050676.1:0-10139 GCA_001685095.1 Ellobius talpinus
CTCCCCCTTTTGTCTAAATAAGAGAGTTCTAAACCTAACACAAAACTATATACAATAAGAATAAATATCAAGTATAAAAATTATAATTAGGACCAGGATAAACAATATCAAGCAAGAAACATAGGCTAAATGTTTCAATAATTATTCTTTCCTAAGGTGTCTAAGTCTTTTATTAGAAATAACTTGGCCAAGTCATGAGATGAAAGTAACTATGACTATCTAGTCTTCAACACCATTGAAGACCTGAAAAGGGAACAAATATTAGTTGAGTAAACAGGAAGTACAATCAAGCAACTTCCAAAATGTGCAATAAATGACAGAGACAACTAGCTACCTGGGCAATCACCCAAAGTCTCATTTGCAATGTTGGCGCAACCAACTTTGGCTAAGGCCTAGAGTAACTGACAGACCATTTTCAGAGGCAGGAAATTTTTCCAAATCATCTTATCCTGTCTTGGCAAGGTTTGACATTCTTTTTTTCTATCCTGCTTGTCCTGTCCAGACACCGTGCATTTTGTCAGTGGTTGAGGCATGCGTAGTTCCTTGCCCAAAGGCCAGTTTTGCCAAGAAGGAAACAAGTTCCAAGTGTGCTGTCTTCAGTGCCCAACATTCTCTCAGGAATAAATTGGTGCTGCCAGGAGCAATTGTGTCTCACATCAATAGAACCCTAATTTAATTAAATGCCAGGAAATTAAGGGATAATTGTTATTAATCTATCTGAAAAAACTAGCACAAGGTTTTTGCCAGAGTTCTTTGTTTTTCCATAATTTTTTAATTTCATCAGTAATAAAAAACAGTATCATCTCTGTTGGGTCTATTCCTCCTAGTTGATGAAGTTTCAATTTTCCTTTTATAATTAATTCAGAGACCTTTTCTTCAAATGGTGATCATCTAGTTGCTCCTGTACCAGCTGTTCTAAAGCCTACAGTTTCTCTTCTGTTAAAAGCCATTGTTTTGCCCATATTGGCTTGTCAGTTAAACATTTTAAAGGTAGGGCTATTGGTACCTCTAAATGTTTGCTAATTGCTTTGTTTTCTTTTACAGCCAGAATGGCTGGTGACATTTGTTTATAGTACCTTTTAAGACATCCTCCCAAAATGTGAGTTTCTGGGACTGCAGGAATGTTAATCTGGGTATTCCATTCCTGAATCATGTCTGCCAGCCCCTCTAGCAAAAGTTAATGATAAAACTGATATGCTATTTATAGGAAAAGTGCTAGAAGCCTCAGAATTTTTTAAGAAACACAATGTTAGCAACAAAGATTTGAAGAAAGATTTTTCTATCTCTTGGCAACAATCCAAGCAAAGTATAAGAAAATTTACCTACTTGTTCTTTGTAAACCAAATTCCGTTATCTGCAGGAAGTAACCCAAAAGACACACAAAGAAATGAAATTTGGCAAATAATTGTGTTTCATGTTATAGAGTTTGGAAAATTAATGTATGTGCACAATATCATAGACACACATTTAGGATTTTTAATAGGCAACTGCTTTATATTCTGAAACGACTAATTTTTAAATTACATTTTTTTTAAGAAATAAAGGCTGTTATGGGGATATCTGTACAAATTAAGACTGATAAGGCTCCAGCATATGTTTCTATTAAAATAAAACATTTTTGCATATTATAACATAAAGTACATTACAGGTATATCACACAATACTATAGGACAAGCATTTATAGAAAGATCTAATTGCACTTTGACATATATGCTTAATAAACAGAAGGAGGTAACAAAGACCCCCAGAGCAGATTATACAGTGCTTTATTAACTTTCTTTTTTTTTCAGTGTTAAAGAGAAGGGAATAGTAGATGTGGAGAGACATTGGATAGTTAGAAAAAAATACTAAATTAAATTAACCTGTATATGTTAAAAATGTATTGACCTCAGAATGGAACCTAGGATATGTATTACATTGAGGGAGAGGTATTGCCTTCCTTTCCACAGGAGAAAAAAAGCTGTGGATACCATCAAGATTGATAAATACTAAATTCAAACAGGAGAGAATTCTTGAATAAGAAGTGATTTAGCAAACAGCTTGCTCATTCAGTTCAAACTAACTTATAAAGACTAACAAATGCCTTTCATTTAATCAGGTATAAAAATAGAAATATTAATATTTTTGAATCATAATTTACCAAAGGCACAATTGCCTTAATGGCATGAGATGAAAAGTGGGTTTTCTTTTACTCCATGTCTTAATACCATGTTATAATGTTAACATGTTATAATGTTATATTTTAATTATAATAACATGTTATAATGTTAGACTGTATATTGTCATGTAGCCTACCCCATTTTGGACATCAGCTTTTGAGTTTTCTTCATAAATAAAAATTGTATTTTTCTTCTTTGGTATGAAAAACACACTTAAGAGATTTAAAATGTTTTAAGTAAATTCAAAAGGTTATTACCACAGTTCGAACTTATTTTCCAAGTTTCTAAAAGTTGAAGTGATTTTGAGATAAGATAAAATATTTGAGCAGGGCAGTAACAGTACCCCATGTCTTTAATACTGGCAGAGATATACAGATCTCTATAAATTGTTTTTTTTCTAAATTATAAATGTCCATTGAACAAGGTGGTGGTGGTGCATGCCTTTAATCCAATCACCCAGGGACAAAATATTCAGATACAGCTCCTAATTGATACATTTGTACACATGAGAAATCACATACCATATTTGCAGTTTGTTATAAAAACTTTCTACAGGGTTATTAGAAAGGCAGCTAATTTCCAATGGGGACAGGAACAAAAGGCAGATTTTGTGACTCCTTGTAAACTGTTCTCCATGCATGCAACCCTGATCAATATTGAACAAGATGATACCCTAATATGGATATCATATTTACTGATGAATTGGCAACTATGGACGACTCTTCATAAAACGAAATAAGTCCACCAATATTTGCCTTTGGCTTCTATTGCAAACTCTGTTGTAATTTAGAAAAAGCAGCACAAGAGAGAGTTCACATGGGAGGTTTTTTTTTCACTGGAAGAAAGTAAATGGGAAAAAAGGAGGAGGGGAGAAGGAAGACCAACCACTGGGGATAGGAGTAGCAGAAGAGAAAAGAGAAGAGAGAGAGAAACAGACAGACAGGCAGACAGAAACAGAGAGAAAGAAAGACAGGCAGAGAAAGAGAGAGAGAAAGAGAAAGAAAGAGACAGGAAGTGGGCAAGGCCCACATTTTAAAGGCAAATGTGCATAGAAGGTGCTCTTAGTGGCTGTAGCTGTGGATGTATCTTGTCAGGACTTCAAGGGCAGGCCAGTACAGTTACCTAAATACTAACATTCCTTCCTTTTTACTTATTATAAAAAGGTGAGAAATTGTAAAGGGGTAGCAGGTGAGGCAGGGATGAGGACACCTTGTTCTCAAGATTACTTCCTGCTGACCTACAAGGTGTCATTCATCTTTTGGGGACCTGAAAAAGTTGGGGTGCTGGCCACATCCTGGAGTAAATGGCTGTTTCACTTCACTGACCAGGCTCTGTAGAACCATCAGGAACTGTTTGAAACAGAAAGGGAGAGAGAAAGGAAGAGACAGGAGGTGTGCTAGGCAGACCTTATAAAGGGAATGTAGCAAATGTGCACAGAAGGTGCTCTTATTGGCTGCATCTGAGAATGTACTGTGTCAGGACCTCAAGGGCAGGTCAGTACAGATCCCTAAATGCTAACACTTTCCATCTGTGCAGATATGGAGAACAAACATGCTCTCTTTGAGGAACACTTCTGGACATTTTACGAGGCATGGAGAACCTTATACTCAGTCGTTGCCAACCACCCTATGGTTTATCAGGGCACCCTTATAATGAGGGATTGTATATGTTCAAAGGCAGAGTCCTCCACAGGCTTGGCCATGGGAAGAAAGGTATTATAGTAGAAGTGGTAGCAAAGTGACCTATGCCTTCTTACAAGGAGGAAATAGTTCAGTTGCCTATAACCTCCATCCCTAAACTGCTAACCCTTATCCCAGAAGTGGCACCTCTTTGACTGTGAGAACCAATGGTCATTGTAGGAGGAGGCTGCTTGTTCTTCTTCCCAGCTACCCAGAACCAAAATAACCACACAGACACTATATTAATTAAATCACTGCTTGGCCCATTAGCTCTACCTTCTTATTGGCTAATTTCTTATATATTAATTTAACCCACCTCTCTTAATCTGTATATCACCACAAGGTTGTGGTCTACCAGCAAAGATTCAGCACGTCTATCTCTGGCAGGGGCTCCATTGCATCTCTCTGACTCTGCCCTTCTTTTTCCCAGCATTCAGTTCCATCTTCCCCACCTACCTAAGTTCTGCCCTATCAACAGNCTATATTAATTAAATCACTGCTTGGCCCATTAGCTCTACCTTCTTATTGGCTAATTTCTTATATATTAATTTAACCCACCTCTCTTAATCTGTATATCACCACAAGGTTGTGGTCTACCAGCAAAGATTCAGCACGTCTATCTCTGGCAGGGGCTCCATTGCATCTCTCTGACTCTGCCCTTCTTTTTCCCAGCATTCAGTTCCATCTTCCCCACCTACCTAAGTTCTGCCCTATCAACAGGCCAAGGCAGTTTCTAATGGCAATCACAGCACACAGAGGGGACTCCCACATCAGGTCATATTTGGTTAATATATGGTTTACCCATGGCTCATCAACCACTGGGGGAACCAAAACTAAATGGAAAGTGGCAGGTTATAGACAAAGGGATGGAATGGCCAGTGTTGAGGAAGGAACCACAAAATCAGCATAGCACTATAGGCTATAGGACAAACAACTAGAAAAGCAAAAAATAAAAACTATATCTTCTCCAATTCATGATGTATTTTCAATGGTATAGCTATATGGTCATCAAAATGGAAAACCACTAACTGGAAGATAAATGACAGCAATATTTGGTCATGGGAGGCAAGGATGTAAACAGCAAAACCTAGAGAACCTTAGCAAAGACATCAAATTTTATGTAGCTCATATAGGAAAAACATCTGAAAATGATGAAATGGTGAACAAATTGGCATCATGTTTAATTAAAACTATAATATTAACATTTTCCATGGAACAAACTCAGAATACACCAACAAGAATGATAGATTATACTTTCAAAAAACTTGAAAGTTTATCCCTAACCCTAAAAAATGAGGAGAAATGGAGAATCAACTTAAACCAGGACAGTACTATGAGAATAAGTATTATAAGGAATCAACCAAAAACAGGTGGTGGTTCACACCTTTAATCCTAGCACTTGGGAGGTAGAAGCAGGAACATAGGAATCACAGTTATTTAAATTTAAAAGTCATTTACAAAAGGCAGGCTGAAATTCAAAGTGAATGTCCTTTGTGATCTAAAAATAAATTTACTTAAACATTGAATTTAGATATAAAGAGAAAGGGTAATATAGGTATATTTATCCATACACACTAAGGTATATTTAGTTTCAAAATTTCAAAGGAAGTTTTTAAACTGAAAGATAATACTTTTTCTGTTTCCAAAAAGAAAAAAAAAGAAAAAAAATCTTTTGCCCTAGGAAAGATGTAACCTGACAAAAAAAGGAACCCCCTAGAGTTAGGGTTGGAGCAGAGTTTTGCTTTTATCTTTCCGGAATAAAATCATTCAACTAAAGCATCCAGAGACCATTGGACAAGTGAAGAAAAAGGACAGATTATCAAGAGAAAATATCCCAAGAAGAAAGAATAAATTGGCCAACTGGTATCACCCATCTCCAGCTGAACAGCCTGAAATTCCAGCTCGGAGCCTCAGGCTAGTGCCAGCACCAATGCTACCATGTTGCCCCTTCCCACCAGATAACCTCTGATGTTCTGTTTAAGCAGTGGACACCTTTCGGGTGACTGCTGTGTTCTACCTAGGATTGCCTCTACTGCCAAACACCACCCAATGAGCAACTTCAAACTACAAACTGCTCAAGTATTCAAACTGCTGAGTTCACATGAGACTGACAGGACCATTTTATAGAACTTTGAACTCAAAAATACTTAATCCTAAAATTGCCAAATATAACCAAGTTGGGCATTGTGGAAAACTTTGTAGAAATAGTTTCATTATTATAAGTAGTTTCACTGTGTTAGAGTTAAAACCTTTCCTTTTTATTTAAAAGAAGAGGGAAATGTTGCAGGATCTTTGATCAGATGGTTAAACCCAAGATTGCATTATTTACTGGAAAAACCTGTATCTAGCTGTGGAATGGCTTAACCCTAGCACACACCTTTAATCCAAGAGCTTTCTGCTTTAATAATGTAAACAGGATTAATAAAGTCAACCATAGGTCAGTAAAAAAAAACCATGCAGAGTTAGGGGGAGTCAGGAAGACAGACAAATGCACAAGAAACAGAAGGGAGGGACCTTGAGTTTGAGGAGTTTTGTTTGAGATGGCCTAGGAAAAAAGTCTCTTGTTTCTGGGATTGTGGCAGAGGAGGAAGGTCAGCTGGGTGCTTTCTCTGCCTCTCTGAGCTAGGAGTCTTTCACCCCAGCATCCAGCTCTGAGTATTGGTAAAAATCGAATGATAGAGATTTACTTAAAAACAACAGACCACTACAGAAAACTACAACCAATCAAAATTTAAAGTTGTGGAGCCTACTGCCAATGGACACATTTACAAAACACTGAAGAAACATTGTAGACAAGAGGGGTGGAATGATGGTAAGAGCCAGATGATCAGGGAATTTGCTGTGAGATTGTGTAATGCCTGAAGCTACGTCCATAAAGTAGCACTAACATGATTATGCAAAGTGAGATGAACACAGTGATACTGATGAACATTCCTAGACAAGGAAAAGCCCACACGTCTGAAAGGACAATAGCCCACCCGAGCATGTGGCTCTGGCAGGCCTTGCCCTTCTCCTTTCACTATGCCATGCTAAAAACCATCAGATTTCATTCCTAAAGAGAGCCACCATGGCCTACTCCCCCTGCTCCCTTATTTGGCCTCCTCCTCCTCCTGAGGCTGACTACTAAGGTCCAGCTATTAAAACATTCAAGGAAAGCAATAAAAAACTCCCTTTGATTCACCTAAGTAACATGTCCAATCAAAATATATCATCCTGTCCTAGCCCATTCTAACACAGATCTCCTCTTTTTTCTGTTCTTAAAAATTACACCTATGAAGTCATTTGCTGCTGCCACTTTAACTTGTCTTCTACTCTTAATAAAGGATCTCTGTGTGAAAACAGGTGTCTAGGTATGGTCTGTGCCTAATCAGGGGTCCTAGAGGGAGCTCCCGCTGTGCAGAAGCATTCTCCTTCAGATTCAACCCTTCATAAAGAACTATAAGCAAGTGAGAAAAGCTGAATGCAGGAGAGGTGGTCTTCCCCAAGGAAGGGCATATCAATTCCTTGTCCAGTGTCAAGTAGTTAGCCCAGAAAATACACATAAAAACATGGTACGGGATGAGCTGCCTATAATAACAGTGAGTGAAAAAAAAAAGACTGCAAATTCCAGGAATAGAAGGGAAGGATACATGAGTAGGTTTGGGGAGAAGAAAGATATTGGAGATATGTTAGAATCTCAATGACAGAAATAAAAATAAAAATAATACCTGATTATTCTAATTCTCATCAAAGTTTTTAAGAGGGATTAGATTTTTCTCCCCCTTTTCCATTCTTGGCCCTCATTTAGTGTTCCAGTCGAGTAACTATCTGTGGATTTCTTATCTCTGTATGAATTTTCTATCTCTTTTAGAGCAGTCATAATCTGATCTCTTTTTTATTATCTTTACTACTGTAGAGACTGTAATTTTAGCTTTTTGTCTTCTCCTTTCCCTCTCATAAACACTTCCCAGTAACACTTTTATTCCAGCAAACTATCTTTTATAATTTCTTGACAATATGAAGCCAACACTTATTTACAAAGTGGACCTTCAGGAAGCTTTAGAATTTTTGGTCATGTGGTTTTAGTTCCACATATTTTTGCATTTAATTTCTGATAGTTGAAAATCAGAGGGAGTGTCATCCTTTTCCTGTTAGAGTGCAAAAGCCTTGGAAATATTTTATGGCCTAGGTAGAGTTTTTGAATACCCTGAGTAATTAATTTCTTAAGTTCTTGCCTCTGAGCTTGGTCTCAGCAATTATTACCATCTTATTCAAGATCGGCATCTTGAACATTTTGTGCTGCTGGGGAACTCCTTTTCCAAGGGGCTGCTGTCCTTCCCAGGTAACTAAAGCTGCTCTCCTTATCAGTCTCCTTTCCTCTTCTGCATAAAGTGTTTTCAAAATGGGCATCACCTCAGTAAAATCTAGGATGAGTTCAGGGATTATGTAGATCTGGACAGACTTCCAAAAGGGACTTCACATCCTTAAAGTTCTTGCTTCAGGACTAGTACGGAGCATTTACAGCCCTGATCTTAGGAAGTTCACTCACTAAGAAGCGAACACTATTTGTTACAGGGGACCAAAATACTTCTTGGGGGTAATTAAGTCATAGACCTTAGGAAAGAATCTACTACCTCTAGTGCTCTAGGCCAGCACCATTCCTTGTCAGTTTTTACGGGGAACATGGGAATCGACTCTTCCATTCAACAGAAAGCATATTCCGATCCTGTTCAATTTTGGTCCCCTCCTCCCCTTTCTAAGCTCTTCCCGTGAAGCCTCCTCAGCTTCTTGTCAATTTATATTATGGATTAATATCAGCCTCATATTTTCCAAGAAGTTTAGCTACAGTAATTCCACATCTTGTTAAATGATTTTCTTCTATCGTGAGTAGATACTATCTATAACATTGTGGTTCACACTTGGGCATGAAAAACACTGAAAACTGTAAATTCAAAACTAAGATACACATCTATGGCAAATGGAATTTGAGTGATTAGTAAGAATACAATATCTCACAGCAATGACATCATGTCATCCCTTTACCAAAATCTTTTTTTTTTGGTTTTCTTTTAGAAAAGCAAACCATTCTTTAGAAAAGCAAACCATTCCTTTGCTATGAGAAGTGACGCTCTTTTGAAGTACTAAAAGGGTGAAATTTAGTACAATAATAATGATAGATTGGGTTATAATATCTGTCAGTGGTCATTGCAGTTGTAAAGCAGGTATCAAGTGGTCATTTCATTTCTTATTAGATATTTTAAAGGGAAGAACTAAAGAGATAAACACTGCATATCACCTAAGCATAGAACATCATCACTGATTAGAACCACTTGAAGGGAACAATCATGATTAGTATGAAACTCAAGTAGTTATATAATATTTTTAAAGAGATCAGGTTAATGACTTAAAAGTAAATATAGAAACTTGACGAAGGTTAACAAATCATTATCCAGCAGAATTCTTTGATCTTGGCCTTAATGAATGAATAATAAATAAGTAGACCCTCTTTCAAGGGAGCAGAGCAATCGTTTATATGTTAATGGTCCTTCTCTGGTGCTCTCAATCATCCAGTCCTAGGAAACAAGCTAAACATTTGCCCTACAATCTTAATTGTGTAATTAATTTGCATAGGCACCACTTGATTCTAAATACATGTATAGTGTTAGAGCAAATTTCATTTCATTTTAATGAAACCTTCCATACCAAAACACTGTCAGAATTAAGCAGGTTCCTGGTGACTTTATTACTGAGATTTCCCTGCATGTGTGAATACAGCTTCCCGACATTGCTATCTACCTGAAAATGGTGACTTTGTAAGACCTCACGCTCTAAGAATCACTAGTCTCTTGGAAATTACACCTTTCAAATATTGCTAAGTCTCAAATTAAGTTTATAGGTGAGGTAAGAGAAAATAATACGGAGAAATAAAAGTATGCATTGGAGTACTCAACATCAAGAAAGTATTCAAGCTGAAGGATTGTAAGATCTTAGGTCAGATCTTTAACGTATTTGACCCTTAATTTCTATAAACAGAAGAGGGTTTTACTTTAATGCAAGCAATACATTCTTAAAGTTGTGTGTAAATTTTTCCACACAGTGTGTAGATGGTGAGTAATAAAGGGACCTGGTACTTTTCTGGAATTTTTGGGGTTTTGTTGCTTTATAGATTGAAAATGTGAAAAGGAAACAAAACAGAAGAGAAATAGGAAACAAAACAAAAGAGAAATAACATCATACAAATTCTTGTTCTAAGCTAAAACGGAAGTGGTGTTGGCCATGCAGATTTTATAATCCATTGTTTTATATATATATATATATATAT
>LOJH01050677.1:1270-12637 GCA_001685095.1 Ellobius talpinus
CTTTATTAACCAATGAAAGTAACATATAGACAGATGACCCACCTACATCAGACATCCCTATATCTCAGCCAGGAGGTTGGCAACTATGCATTGTAGAACAATCTAAGCTATAGTACATGATCCTTTTTCCAAAATTAAGAATTCAGTTAACAAAGAGTTCTGATTATCTTTTTATCTGGTCACTGAACATTGGCTGTATATTTATGTTAACCACTTATTTCTTAGTTAACTTTTAAATATCTGAATAATTATGCTTATACAAAAATACAGAGCTGTCATTATCATATTTGAAGATTATACCATACTTCCACAAAAATATGCATCTTGTTGTCTGTTGTAGATTAAAAGGAAGGCTAACTTTATTAGTTCCTTTTACTTGGTGTGGAAAAATGCCATGAGCAAAAGTGACTTATGGAAGAAAGAGCTTTTTTTCGCTGATGATTCCACAGGGGAGGTATGTAATGGGGGGGGAAGGCACGGCAGCAGGCGACTGGAGCACAAAGCTGGGAGATGGCATCTTTAGCCACATGCAGGAAGCAGAGTGAACTGAAAATGGGGTGAGGTTATAAACTCTCAAAGCCTACTGTCAGTGACATGCTCCATCTTCTAAAGTCTGCACAACCTTCCCTAACAGTGCTACCACCTGGGGACCAAGTGTTTAAAGATGTCTACCTATGGGGGGCATTTCTCATTTCTGGTCAAATCACCAGACCAACTGTATGCAATATAATGTCCTGGTTTAGATTTTAGAACAAGGAAACAACACTCGTGGGAAAACTAGTGAATGCTAAGTACGTATTCTCCTTAATAGTAATATTAACAACGTTGGGTTCTTAGTTTTAACAAATGTGCCATGGAACCAGAAGTTCTTAAATTTGGGCAAAACTGTGCAAAGGTATATGAGAATTCTCTGTAGTATCTTAGAATTTTTTTAAAATCTAAAGTCATTCCAAATAAAAACAAAGCACCCAGACTGAAGAAAACTTAAATGCCAGAATTTGAAGGTAGACTAGTAAGCATTTGTAATGAAGCATTGTTCTCAGGACAAGCTAGAACCAAAAAGAGAGAATGAGCTGTGTGCAAGGACTATTAGAAACATGCACCGGAAAGGATGATGATGGAGCATAACTGAAAGCACAGAAACAGGGTGGAATGAATCACTTCAGGATACTAAATTTTGAAAAATGATCTTAGTACAAACACATATTACAATGAAATAGCACTTTTCAAATACAAACACATTCTCTAGCACAGGTTATCCTTTAATCTCTAGCCATTTGCTTATTTAGTTCACATGGAGTTCACGTCAGCCATCTTTGATACAACGAACCTTATGTGCCTTTCTCTATACAAACATGAACTGTGGCTTTTTCTTCATTGACACATTTCATAGTTTCAAAATCAGCATTTAAAAATTAAATAGCTTCAAAAACAAGTTTTCTTGTGTCAAATATATAGCTTATGCACAGCAAAGGAAGCAATCGACAAAATTTTAATAAAACAATCTGCAAAACAAGAGGGAAAACACTTAAACAATGTATCTTATAAGGGATGGTATGATCTGAATGCTTACATTCCCCTCCCCAACCAGTTTTATATTGAAACATATGCCCCAGGGTAGTATGAGGTCAGATGTTTTGGAGGAAGTGGTTAGCTTATGAAGGAAAGGCCATAATGAAAAATATTAAATGTCCATATGAAAGGGGACCAATGGGAGTTTGTTTGCCCATGCAGTATCTGTCACCTACGAGAAATAGACTCTCACTAAACACATCTGTCCATGCCTTGATCTTGGAGTGGCTCTAGAACTATGACAAATACATTTCTGTTGTTCAGAAATCATGCAGTCTAATGTATTTTATTTTGATGCCCAGTACTGAGTGAAATAATATTCCAAAATATACAAATGTGACCAGATGTGGTGGTGCAGGCCTTTAATCCCAGCATTGGGGAGACAGAGGCAGGCAGATCCCTGTGAGTTCGAGGCCAACCTCGTTTACATAGTGAGTTCCAGGCCAGCCAGGGCTATATATATATATATATATATATAGACCCCCATCAAAAACAAACAAAAAAATACAGAAGTGTGGAGAGCCAACTTGACCATGAGTTGTGACTGCCATGTTTTCCCTGGTTTAATTCCGGTCTGTCTGTAGATAAATAAAAGTATTAGACTAGCATGTGGAGTTTTACAATTGGACCTTAGAACCAGGGATATGTCTTTTGTCTTTGATGTTAACTTGGCATAAAACCAAAGGTTTCAAGTTGAATTCAAACCACCTTTGTTCAAGTCATTATACAACCCCACTTCCTTTGTCCTGAATTTTAAGTATCCAGTGGGTCTTGCTGCTATCCTGGACTGTGGTTCTGTCAATAAGTCTCCAATAAACTGTATTCTCCACAATCTCGAATCTATGTAAATCTTCTGTTGGTCTCGCTGTATCTGACAGTCAATCTTTTTATACCTTATTTTTTCCATTACAGCAAGGAACATGTACAATCAAGTATTAGAAAAAACAAATGTCACTTAAATATAGGCAAAGGAATTAAATAGACACTCTAAGAAGACTAATGACCAAGAAGTCTATGTAAAAATGTACATTGTCACTAAATAAGGTAAATACAAATTAAAAAAGCCACAAGGTATTTCTTCACACTCACTATCGTGGCTCTTATCTATAAGACAAAAGATAAAAAGTATTGGATTTAGTGATGTGGAGGAAGAGTATTGTAAATTTTTGAAGGAAAAATACATTAGTATAGCCGTTATAGAAAACATTGCAGAGGTGTAGTGGCATTTCAACTGTATTTTAATAAATAAAGCTTGTCTGAAGATCTTAGTGTAAAATAGCCCCAGTGGTTAGCCTTATAGACCAGGTAATAGTAATGCACACCCTTAATCCCAGTAACCACACTAGTTGCCATAGAAACCAGGTGGTGCATGCCTTTATTCCAAGTGGTGCACACCTAATCCTAGCCCTTGAGAGGGTTATAAAATGGGAGGAAACAGCTCTCAGCCATAGTTGCATTCTGAGATTCTTGGAGGCAGGATTGCCTTTTTCAGACTTAGGTTGAGGTAAGAGCCAATGGCTGGCTGCTTTACTTTTCAGATCATAAGGTTGAACCCCAATTTCTCTCTCTGAGTTTCTATTAATCTTGCTTCACAAAGGTGACTCAAAAATTAAAAATAGAAATATCATATGTTCCAGCCATACTCATGTCTCAGTATATATATCCAGACAAACTTGAACCAGGATCTTTAAGAGATATGTGTACCTTATATTCATTGTAGCATTACTCATAGTAACCAAGACATGGGAGGAATACAAATGTATACTAAATGATGACCAGGAAAGAAAATTTATGATACATATGTACAATGGAGGAGGAAGTTGCCACTGTTAGCAACACAGATAAATGTAGACAGATATTACATTAAGTGAAATGAGCCAGACAAAGACAAATACATACTTTTTAATATCATTTATATGGTGAGACTTTTTTTTTTAAATTCAACTCAGAGAACCAGACAGAATGGTGGTAAAACACCAGAAGGTTAAAGGGTATAGAGATTTAGTTTTGCATTATAAACAAATATTGGAGTTCTACTATGCACTATAATATCTGTAACTCTCTTTATTATATACAACATATCATATAATTTAAATTTTTAAGAATAGAGCTTGCCTTAGTGTTCTATTGCTATGAAGAGACACCATGGCTATGGAAAGATACACTAAGACAAGGCACAAACCCTCATATCAAGGATGAGTAAAGCCACCCAGTAAGAGGGAAAGGGTTCCAAGAGCAGGCAAAAGAATCACAGACATCCCCACTCCCACTGTTAGGAGTCCCACAAGAACACCAAGCTGCACAACTATAACATACATGGAGAGGACCTAGCTCAGACCCATACAGGCTCCCTCATTGCAGCTTCAGTCTCTGCAACCCCTATGAACTCTACATCCAGATCTGTAGGCAGCAAGAAGAGAGACTCGGCTTGGCATGGGCTTTTGAAACTTCAAAGTCCACCCCCAGTGACACATCTCCTAATCCTTTCAAATAGTGCCGCTTCCTGGTGACCAAGCTTATAAATCTATATGCCTATGGGAGCCATTCTTATTCAAACAACTACAGATTTTTCATTCATTGTTCTTAATATGTGCACATACACATGTGCATATCCCAAGATGAATCATAATAATAAAAGGGACAATAAGCTTTAAAAGATGATAAAAATGTATATGGTCTTGATAATCATGATGCTTTTGTGAATGTACACTGATCCCCAAATACATTAAGGTATAGATATTAATATCTACTTTAGGATTTTTGTTTTGAAGTGCTTGAGATGACCAAGACCATCATGGATATTAAACAAGCTTCAAGCTTTCTATCCTAAGTTACTTCCATAGCCTATATTTTAAAAAGTGTATAATAAAAAAGTATGCTTTGGTTATGGCCTTCATTCCTCTGAGTCTGTAAATGATGGCAAGGTCTTAGATCACAACTTGGATGTTTGAGAGATTACTAATATGTAACAAGTCGTAGACCATTCCATCACCTTGACTACTTTCCAGTGGAGCTTGTTAACTCACTTCCTCTTTGGTAGACGTTGGTATAGTTGGAGGTGGATTAGTAAGATTCTTCTTTTAAGTAGCAAATGGTACCTGGATAAACTTAAGACAAAGCAAACAGCAACAAGAAGAAAATCCACAATACAAAACCAGTTCACAAAAAGGAACTATTAAATGTTACATGGTATCTAAAAGGTTGAATACAGCTCAACTTCTGAATAAATTGAATTAGAATCAGAAAGCTAACACAGAATTTGAACCAGTGGTTCTCAACTTTCCAAATGTTCTGACCTTTTAATACAGTTCATGTTGTGGTGACCCCAAACATAGAATTACTTTCATTGCTACTTAGTAAATGTAATTTTTGCTACTATTATGAATTGTAATATAAATATTTGATATACAGGATATCTGATATATGATCCCAAAGAGGTCGAGACCCACAGGTTGAGAACCACAGACCTAGGCATCACTCTCTTTTAACTTTTTAAAATTATCTTTGCATTTCCTTTTCTATGGAATGACTTTCTTTGCTTTTCTTTAAATATAGAGGCCAATTATCTTATTCCATGACCTAATGAAAAAATTCTAGGATAGTAAATTGAATTAGCTAAAGTCCAGTCAGGTTCTCCATCAACTACAAAAATGGGGCCAGAGTCACATAGTACACATGCAGCACTTAACTATAAAGAAAAAAGGGTAGAGCTAAGAAAATCAAGAAATGCTATGTAAATATCTTAAAGGCATCTTTTCTGTTGCTGTCAAAAATGACAGAAAATAACATAGAGAAGAATGGCCTTATTTGGCTTACAATTCCAAATTATAGTTAGAGAATTATAGCTTAGAGAAGTCAAGGCAGGAACTCAAGTAGTTAGCTAGTCACATTACATCCTATAGCCAAGATGTAATGAATGAATGTAAAAAAATGAATCTTTGCTTGCTTGCTAGTGTTAATGCTCAACTGGTTTCTCTATCTTTATACTGTCTTGGCTCTCCTACCCAGAGAATGGTGCCAGCTGCAGTGGTTTGAGTCAATTAATAATCAAGACAGTCACCCTAGACATACCTACAGACCAGCCTGATCTAGATAATTCCTCAACTGAGACGCTTTCCAGGTGATTCTACGCAAGTTGGCATTTAAAATGAATGGTTTTAGTTTGGTTTCTATAGCTGTACTAAAGCAACATGACCAAAAGCAACTTGGAGAAGAAAGGGTTTATTTGGGCTTCCATAACGGTGAGAGTTTATTTCCATCAGAGCAGGGAAATGTGGCAGCAGGGAAGCATGGGGGGTTAGAGCCAGTAGCTAAGAGCTTAGGTCTTGAACCACAAGCAGAAAGCAGGGAGAGAGAACTGGGAATGTCATTTGGCTTTCAAACCTCAAAACCCACCCCACTAGTGACATACTTCCTCCAGCAAGATCTCCTAAGCCTCCCTAAACAACACCACCAACTGAGGACCAAATATTTAAATATTCAAATGCCCCTGTGAGGTGGGCATTGCCATTTAAACCACCATATTAATCATCACAGTTATCTATTATAAAATATGGTGATAATTAGGGGAAAAGAAAGAGAGATTTTATTGGATTGTGAAATTTACATATCCAAACAATATGACACTAAATATGCTTTAGGTTCTACCCATCAGATATTGAGAATTCCTAATTAATATTGACTACTTACTCCATGCATGGGTTCAGCTACGTATATAGACAGCAAAAAAGAAATATGGTCCCAGATCTCACTTGAATTAAGGAGATGGGCCAATGAGAAAGAATACTAATATTTCAAGGGACTATAGAATATCAGGCATTAAAGTCTATCAGTCCATCTCTATACTTAAAACCTACTATTTATCTTTTCTTCCAAGGTCCATTTTATTAATGACACAACTACATATTTATGTTTGTTTTACCCCATCTAGTTGAAGGCAGATGTTGATATTTTCATGGACATATACTGATCTCAAAATGATCATGATATATATATATATATATATAAATATATACAGCCTTCTTGTTTTAATCATATCCCAGAAAAGTAGCTTTTTTGTTTGTTTGTTTGAGACAGGGTTTCTCTGTAGCTTCTGAGCCTGTCCTGGAACTAGCTCTTGTAGGCCAGGCTGACCTCAAACTCACAGAGATCCACCTGCCTCTGTCTCCAGAATGGTGAGATCAGAAGAGTAGTTTAAAGACTGTTTCAAATATGATAATTCACATCCACAAGGAGGATTTTGTTTTGTTTTTGTTTTCTTTGTTTTATGGTACTGAGTGTGGAATCCAGGGCATCAGACATGCTAAGTGCATTTTCTTGGGAAAATGCTTAAAATGCCAACTGATGGGTGTAGTGAGAGGAGGCCACTTGTTGGTTCCCGGCCACCTGGCTAGCTTAGACCCGAAATAATCACACAGAAACTGTACCAATTAAATCACTGCTTAGCCCATTAGCTCTAGCTTCTTATTGGCTAATCTCTTAGATATTAATTTAACCCATCTCCGTTAATCTCTATATCTCCACGTGGCAGTGGTTTACCAACAAAGTTTCAGCATGTCTGTTTCTGGTGGTGGCTCCATAGCTTCTCCCTGACTCTGCCTCCTTTTTCCCAGCATTCAGCTTAGGTTTCCCCACCTAGCTCTGTTCCCCTATAAGCTCTGCTATAGACCCAAAGCAGTTCCTTTATTTATTAACCAAAAAAGCAACACATAGAAGGACATCCCACACCAGATGGGTACTGGCCAGGAAGTTGCTTGAAAAACTCATACTGTGAGTCTCTAGAGTCATTTAACCATGAATGAGCCTGAACCTCTTAAATGAAGATTGACCATCATATCAAGCATGGTTTTGAAAACAAATGCCAGGCTTTGTCTTAATCTTTTACCAGAATTTTACAAAGAAGTTGTATTGCTTTCAACCTTTATTGTTAGTGACACATTGTTTTCAACATGGTTGTTTTCAGCAGTGATATTAAATTTAATTACCATAAAACACAGACAGACAGACACACACACACAGAGTATTCTGTATCAGGAGAATAAATGGGTCGCACGGGAGATATAGGAAATATAATTTAAGATTTAAGCAGTGCATACAGCTTAGTGTGTAAAAGTTGATTACAAGGTGAGTCCAAGGTATAATAAGATAGATTACATTGTTTTTCTTAAATGTAAGTTTAATTTAGACAAACTGTGTACACAGGGCATTATGATTAACTTGGTTAGAAGGTTAGGTAAAACTTTAATTTGTGAAGGCGGGGTACAAGAGGCACTTCCCAGAAAATCATTACCACATTGTACAACAGTTACCTAATTAAGGCCAGTATCTTCAGAGCCTCTTGCACCTGTAGGTGAACTGAGATATACAATGTCAATTTCTCTGGTCTTTTTTGTGTAATTTATTCCACAGATACCTTTGGCACATGCACCATATGTTTTCTGCAATTGAGAATGTACTGAAGAAAATAGGAACCTCACAATACTCCAGTTGTCAGAAAAACCAGTCATCTGTGTAGTCTCACCCTCCCACCCACAAAATAACAAAGTCTGGTATGTAGATGGTGTCCCAAGGTTTCGTTATAAGATACAGTGAGACCATCAGGATTTACATTAATATATTTCAGAGTGATGAGATCAGGTTTACTATATGAAAAAAGCTGGGTTGAGTAAAGAAAGGTAAAATATATGGGTCATAGTTCTATCCTGTGACACTGTAAGTTAATCGGTTACAAAACTGAGCTACAAAACAAGAAACTATGAATAGTGCACCATGCAGAGGCCTGATATTACTACATCACATAGTTTCCACTCTAATCTATGACATTTCCAGCCCCCAGCCCATCTTGCTGGATAACTCTGTGAGGATGAAATATACAAAGCCACTGCTCTTCTCAGCTGCTCAAAACAGTCAGAGGATGGGAATAACCTGGAGGTGAAGTTTTCTGGGATTGATTGTTACAAACTTATCCAGATAAGCTTTCCCTTCTAAGAAATACATTCATGAGAAACACAGCAAATTTGTGGAGTTTTTTTTGTTGGTTTGAGCATCAACCAACCACATATTTATTATCTGCTTATCTACTTTTGTTTTTATAAAATTAGATGGTAGTTACAGATAATAGACAATATGCTAGAGGTAAACTTTTGAGCTCAGTGTGGTGGCACGCCCTGTAATCCTAATACTCAGGAAGCAGAGGAAGTAATATTACCACAAGTTCAAGGCCTGCCTGGTATTCATACCAAGTTCCAGGCCAGATATAGCAACATATTAAGATCCTATCTCAAAAGATAAAAAGAAATTTATAAGAAAAGAAAATTTAAGATTATGAAGAAATAAATCCTGTGGGACAATGGTCTTGTACCTTGTAAAGATTTGTTGCTTATATTGGTTTAATAAAACTCTGATTGGTCAGTAGCCAGGCAGATAGTAGAGGCAGGGAAATCAGAACAGGAGAATTCTGGGAAGAGGAAATTCAGTCTGCAGTCATCACTCAGATGCAAAGGAGGCAAGATGAGAATGCCTCACTGATAAAAGGTACCAAGCCATGTGGCTAACAAAGACAGGAATTATGGGTTAATGTAAAATATAAGAGTTAATAAGAAGCCTGAGCTAATAGGCCAACCAGTTTATAATTAATGTAGATCTCTGTGTGTTTCTTTGCGACTGAATGGCTGCCAGACTGGGTGGGACAGAAGCCTCTGTCAACAAATAAATGCACTGCTTACTTGAAGAAAACTTTGATAGAATTCAATCAAAGCTGTGTCCTTTATAATGGACCTCAATCCAATGATTGTATGTGATAAGCAAAATAACAAGCTCTGAGGGGGGACAAAAAGATCTGAGTACATAAGATCTTTTCTGACCACCATGTTTTTAGTACACGTTTTTTATTTGCTAGAAATAATACATTATTTTTTATAACTGTAGTTCATATAAATAAGGATCTCCTTGGGCCCTCCTATAGCATTCTTTTACAAGACAAGCAGTCTCCATTTACGTATGTAGAAATCTCTTACCAACAGCAAGTATTGACTGCTAGAACATCTATCTTCTGTAGTCCACAGTTACTCATTTTTAGGACTCATTAATTGTATTTCTATGTAATATTAGAAAATTGGTTCTGGTCCAAATTGGTTCTGGTTCACCAATTTACCTTCCAGGAACATTTGACTGCTAAAGTATTGGGTTTTTAAACTTCAGTTATTTTGTTCTTTCTATATTTGATTTGGGTCCTTTTGACATTTTCTATGTCACTTCTCATGGTTTCCTATTTTCTTCAGATTTCATCATGCTTATTTTAAATTATTTTATAGTAAGTATATTTATAACTAGTCCCTAGTCTGTATCTAGTTAAGAATTCCAATATCTGAAATATCTGAAGGTCATTTCTTGTTGTTGGTTATTGCTACTGCGTCTTCCTTTCAGAATCAAGTTTCCTTGAGTGCTAGAGTCAACTTTGACCATGTGTTTCTCACTATATTTAAGCAACATTTTGAAGGATACTTTGGGGTCAAGGATAAAAGTATGTTCATCTAAAAGTTCATACAGTTGTTTATGGTAGACACTCAAAGGCACCAGAGATGTGGCATTGCTTTACTCTCAACTCAAGGCTTACAGTTTTCCAAATGTTTCAAAGAATGTCACCCAGACTCTACCCGTATGTGATGACTCTCTCTATTCTGGTTTTCCCTTTTCCTGAAGGTATAATATTTGGAGATTTTATTCAGGGGAGGCTCTCCTATAAGGGGGAACTCTAGCTTTGACTTCTAGCCTCTTGTCAATTGTGAATTTTTCTTAATGAAAATCAAAAAGGAACTATTTTTTTAAAATCCTCAGAAAAGGTGATTTAGATCTATTTGGCTTTCTGGTAAATAGTTATCTTGTGGGCTCGGCAGATAAAAGCACTTGCCACACAAACCTGTCAACCAGAGTTGGATCCTCAGATCCCGTGGTGGAAAGAAAGAAGGGACTCCAGAAAATTGTCCTCTGATCTCTACACACATACTGTGGCATGTACCTAAACACACACACACACACACACACACACACACACACACACACAAATGTAGTTACCTTGTAATATTGTCTTACTAAGTCTTGTCAGGACTTTCACGCTTTTAAGATGATGGATGACTTTGGAGGCAGAAGAGATGGCTCAGTAGTTAGGAGCACTTCCTGCTCTTGCAAGATACCTGAGTTCTGTTCTCAGCACCCACATACTAGCTAATAACTGCCTATAACTACAGCTCCATGGGATCCATTTAATTCTTCTCATCTCCACAGGTGTAAGGTTTACATATATACACTCAGCACTCTGAAACACAAAACAGACACACTCATTAAAAAATAAGTCTTTTTAAAAGATGGTGATTTTTATGTTTTATTCAACTTTTTTTTAGTTTAATAGGAGTGTCTGAATAAGCTAGCCCTCAGTTACTAGAATCGGGAAGCTAGTATTTAATTCAGTCTCTACTGCTTAACATGAACACCATTCCTTCATTCTGTTCCTAGTTCAATTCATCATTTTCTCTGTGTGATCAGTCAAATTGGGCAAGACATTTCTCTAAAGAATAAGCAGTAGTTATAAAACATGACAGAGTTCCCTAGGGCAAAAAGTTCTGCAAAAACAAGGCAATTTTATTTGAACTATGCAAAATGAATTTTGCAACAAATTATATTACCAAAGAGAACTTAGTTCATCAATCTAAAGGCATTTCATTCACTTTCCATCAAGAAGAAAGGAGAGACCTCGATGGAGGGGGGAGGACCTTGGACTTCCCACAGGGCAGGGAACCC
>LOJH01050679.1:0-12637 GCA_001685095.1 Ellobius talpinus
TACACAGATTACTAGATATGGGTTAATCAAGATTATAGAGTTAGCCAAGAAGAGGCTAGATATAATGGGCCAGGCAATGTTTAATTGAATATAATTTATGTGTTGTTATTTCAGGGTATAAGCTAGCCATGTGGGAGCTGGGTGGGATGAAAAGCAGGCCTGCTCACCTAATCACTACACTAAAGAAGATAACCATTATATTTGTTTGGAAAGTGTGTCTTCTATATGTGAAAAGACAGTTTTATTCAACATCTGAAATATATGGTTGAATATGTTATGCATGAACAGACACCACATCAGTTGACATGCCATTATAAAGATAAAAATATCACAAGACTTCCACCCCTAGATAAAAAAGTAAAGGAAGTTAATGAACGCTGACAGATGAAGAGTTCATCTTCCCCAGGAATAAGAGTTCTAATTATTTGTTCAATGCCAAATGTTGATCAGCTGTCAACAAACAAACACACACATACATACACATATACACTCAAATATACACATATTCATCAGAGTCTATTTATATAATAATTTCTATCTATGTATGTAAAAATAATAAATAAATTCAAAAGGGCAATGAATTTGTAGGGATATAGTAAGGATTTCTAGAAAAATTGAAAGGAGGGTAGGGTAGGAGGAAATATAGTAAGATGTAAATATAGTATACATATGTAAAATGTCAAAGAACAATAATCACAGCCTTGGAATACGGCCCAGTGTCAAAGTGCTTACATAGCCTACTATGGCCCTGTTATCCCTTCTGAGTATTACACACAAAATTAATAATTAATTGTATATGGCTCCATGTATTATTGATTTCTGTACATGTTAAAATCACTGTACTAATTAACTCAAAACAATTCTGGTTGCCTGTTTAAGAGTATGTCAGTTAGCATTCCATCATGGACTTGAAAAGTGTTCATGAGACCTTATCCATAGGTAAGGACCCTTTGAGTGGAAGCTGGAATTGATGATTGGTAGTGGAAGGAATGACAGTTTACTTCAGGATTAGGATCCCTGGAAGGTTGACCATAATGCAGGGGATAGTCCTACACTCATGTACAGGGAAAAAAAGACTAAATCTGCTCTATGGGTTAACATTAAATACAAGAAGGAAATGGGATTAGGAGGAGGGTGGAGGAAATTGTGAGTGGATATGATCAAAACACATTTTTTCTTCTATGAAATTCCTAAATAAGTACACAATAAAAGAACTATAAAAATGGATAAAATATGGGAGATGAATAACACATGATAACACATTCAAAAATTTTTATAGTTCTTACAATAGTTGTCTATTCATATTAGTGCTTCCTCTACTGTTTGTATACTCATATTAATGCCTTTTAGGTCTGTGTTTTCCCTAGAGCTCCCTATTTCTCAGTCTTTTGCAGGGGCATTGAAAGTAAAACACACACACACAGTTGAATTATTCACTTAGAATTACTTAGGATAGAGTTGTGTGGTCTTTTGTATAGAAAAATGATTGTCATTTTAAAACTAAGGGTATGATACATTTGACACTAGAAGTCCAATGCCCACTCACTTATGCATAAGAAAAAATTATTTGAGAAGGATATGTAAAGAAAGAGAAAAGAGAAGACTAAGTGAATGGACGAGGTAGCCTTATTTATTTAATTATATAGTATATACATTTAATCATTAATTTATCAAGCATTCAATCTCATGTTTATGATATCTGTATATAATATAATATAGTCTGTATCTGCCTTGAGGTATTATATAAAATACAATTGGAAATATATGGTTCCACTCTGACTAATTCCAAAGTTCTTAATCCAACTCAATGTTATCAAAAATTGTGATTGGACTTAGGAGAATTCTTTATTATTAAAATGCAGTTCAGATGATTCATGCTTAGTTATAACAAGCTCCTAGATAGACTAAGAAAATCTGTTCTCATCAAAATGAACACACAGATGGTAAGAGAAAATGATTAGCAAAGGAACAAAATAAATTAAAGGTTTGAATCATTTTTTTTTACTCAAACTTGGATATGTTAGACATTAATTCTTGGAAACAGTATCAGAATTTACATGACTTCCAAAATGAATAAAAAATCATGACAATATAATTTTAAAGGATTACATTTGTGGTAGGGAAGATTGAATATATTTTCCCAGAGGCATTATAAATACATCTCTGACTCCACAAAATACAATGAAAATTACAAAATTCCAATTAGATTTCCTGTCATGCTCAAGTAAGATGCAAAAATGAAAATTAGTTTTACATTGGTTTTACTATTTTTGTAACTTCTCCAACTTCTAAATTCTTATTAAACCATATGACTGTAAAATAAAACTGCCAAAAGTAGATAGACTATTTCCATCATAGATATTGTTCATTAAATGTTTAGTTAAACAAAATATTATATAAAGTGTCTGGTCTTTGAATTAATTTTTACAGGAACATAAAAATGCCTAACATATTTATTGCTATAACTTCAGATTTCAAAATCCCTTACCTATTCAACATTTACTAAAACTGAATACTTCCAATAACATAATCAATATTATAATAGCAGATTAAAATTTCTAATGTATATCTTATCTTCTAATAAGTTACATATCCTATCAACTCTTGAAATATGATATTACTATATGACTTTATTAACAATGAGATATAGAAAAGTTTTTGAAGTATCAGAATGTGAATAGTGTTATTATCTACTGTGTTAACTTTCAGCAGATATTAAACACTCAAAATTGCTAGAAAGCAAGCTAAAGAGGCTTTTTACTGAACTTAGAGAAATTTTTCTGTTTCACATTTTGTAGCTATGACATTTGAATCACTAGTAGACATATAGAAGGGGACATTGAAGACTGTGATTTGATGGCCAGAAAATTAAATAAAAACAAAATAAAATCCAAATTAATTAAGTGGAAATTTTATATTTTGAAAGAATAGTTGAGTGGAAATAAATGCTAACTTCTAGGTAAGTGTTTTGAAACAAAAATATGTTCCTTTGAAATAATGTGTAGAAGTTTTCAGGTAATACATTTTGCTCATTAATATAATTTAATGAAGATAAATTTAATTTATAAAAAATTAATAATAGTTAGGGTATATTTTACTTGTTTGAGAGAACTCATTACTCAAAAAATATCTTCAGTATTAAGAAATTAATTGGTAGCATCTCATAATTGCATGATTTTGAAAGTTACAGTTTCAAATATCTGCCAAATACTGTGAAAGCATGCAATCACTTTTTTCAAAGAATATGCTCCAAAAGAAAGATTAAAACCCTGATAATGAACACAAAAAAAGATGCTATCCTATATGGCAGCATGTCTATAAAAGAAATGGAAGTTGATTTGTTTGTGAAGCTACATGGATGTTCCTGACTAATTTGATGGTTCCTCAGCCTGACTGAGACATCAGCCTCTTCCAGTCCTGAACATCCAGCTGTCCTCGGGCCTTGAGGATCTTTGGATCAAAAAAGTGAAATTTCTGAGCTTGGTGACAACACATATAACTGTTAAATTTGTGAACAATAAAGACATTGTGAATTGGAAAATAGTCCAAAAGACTATCAAACAACTCTTACTTCTGACAACAGATTCTGTAGAATCTAGTGAAAGTCAAGGATCTTCCTAGCTATAATATGTGCAGTTATGGTATATTATAGTAACAGGTTTGTTGTTGGGAGGCCACTTGTTGGTTCCCACCTGCTCAGCAGCTCAGCCCCCTGGAATAATCACATAGAAACTATATTATTTAAATAATGGCTTGGCCCATTAGCTCTAACTTTTTATTGGCTAACTCTTATGTATTGATTTAATCCATCTTCATTAATCTGTGTATCACCACATGGCAGTGGCTTACCAGGTAAGCTTCCATCTGGCTCTGTTGGGGCTAAATGGCTTCTATCTCAACTATTCACAGCATACAAAGGAGAATCCTCCATCAGAGATTATTTTATATAATTAAGAGAAGATATAGACTGCTTAGACTGTACAGTCCAGAATGTTTCCTATTTATTTATTTCCCTTGGCTTTTTCCTCAAAAAGCAGGTAGTGCTTCACAAGAAATTATGCGTGTGGCATCTTGCTTGGTACAATAATTCTCTTACTAGCAGAAATGCTTTATGAGGCAAAAATGTAACTTAGTAGGTTTAAAACTTAACAAGCATGCATGAGACCCTGAGTCCAAACCCAGCATTGTATAATCTGGTACAGTGACACACACCTATAATTTCAATACTCAGTAGCTTGGCCAATAAATGTTCTTAATTCAACAACAAAGCAAACAAAACAACAACCACAACAGGGAAAGACCCACATACACACTTTCATTTTCTCCAGGTCCAGACACTCCTCTCTGATCTATGATATTATAATGAAAATTTTCAGAAATGAATAGTTTAAATTTTGAGCACTTTTAAAATATATTCTGCAATTTCACATTGCCTGACATCATCAATTGCAGAATGTGAATTTCCTGTTGCCTACCTTTTCATTAGTTATTGTAGATGCTTTGTCATGACAGTATTTAAGCACTGATGTATTCCAGTGTTCCAGTAAATTATGTGTGTCTCCTAAATCTAAGTTGCAATTCATCTACCATTCACATCACCTCTTATTGCCATTTTGATATTGTAGTATTGCACACCATGAAAGCAGAAGTGTGGCCATGGTAGAATAGTATAATTTGAGAGACAAAAATGTCATATGATTTTTATTATAGTATAGTTGCATTTATTCTACCCTATCACTTTGGTATTACTCGTATCCATGTGTGTATTTATTGATATTAGAGAGAGATTAAAAAAATTATTCAGTAGTATCTTTTTTTGGGAGTACCCACTGTGAGCCATGTAAACAAGTCCTTGTGAATAGAAGGGTATTACTCTACCAAGCTGCATAAAACGGGATCACTTAAGGCATGTTGTTTAGTGTTTTTGATGTTTGATTTGTGAACCTGGTTTACTTTCTGTGTGGACTTCCAAAGTTCTAGAGGTTTTCTGGAAGCAAAGATAAAACAACAGGAACAAAACAACACACCCTCTATCACATTTTAAACTACCCTAGTTTAAACCCTAGAATCCATAGTTAACTAAGTACATGTGTGTTGTATAGGTCTGTCCAAAGGTTTAGGACATTCCTCCTAGGAGTCACATACATCTCAATAAATCTAAATTCTGCATTAAGTCTAACATATTATTTTCATGAATATTTTGTGAGAAATAATCACAAAATATCATATACATATCAGAAAGGGTGGATGCTATGTCTTTCATTCAGATGTATAGTCTCAGTGACAAATAAACACAAGAGGAGTCTGTGGAAATCTTATGATGAGCGATGTTTGTGCAGATAGTTAATTGCACATGCCAATGATTTATAAATTAAGATTTGAGTGAACTTTTGTAACATCATGAAAAATGCAACTGAGATACATAATTTCCTTATGAAAAAATGGTATAATTATCATCTCTTATTTGTATGTTAATTTAAAAAGTGTTAACTCAACAATCATGAAGATCACAAAAATAGCAAATATTTAATTTATACATCATACATGCTGGGTAATGTTCTAAGTAATTTTGCAGGTATTGTTTCATTTAGTCTTCAGAATATATTAAAAGTAAGGCAGCCACAACCATTAAATGAAGCTGTATTGAACTTAAAGCAAATGTTCCACAAAGTGAAGTTGCAAATATTAATGCTCCTTCATTTGTATGTTTACACTGTAACCAAGACTAAATATCATTTTCATGCCTGGTTTGAGTTTCATTTATAACCACATACAATATGAGGAATAGGAAGTGCATTTTTAAAATATTGAATTTATTTTTAATTTCTAGAAGTTCTATTTCCTTGTCACATGTGTTAGGGTTATCTTAGGTAGAATGACCCTGCTTCTCAGGGATTTAGTACCTGTTGGGTTTTTAGTAAAATTACTACAGCAATTTCCATCATGTATTTCTAAATGGTAGTATAGACAAAAAATGAGGGCCAGCTCTGCAAAAATCAAAAAAACAGGATGTTCAATAAAATCCTCATTTTCTCATATTCCTGTACTATTTTTAAAGAAATTTGAAAATTGGGAACTCTAATGATTTTCTGCAATTCATAATGAAATTGGCTATCCCCTACACATGCAAGATGAATAAGGGAATGAAGTATATATTAGAAAAATATTTGCATCTTCCCAAAGAAATGAAATTATTATGAAAGTCATATTTTTGAGCATTGCTCACAGTGTCACTCTCCTTGAAGAAGAGCATGAGACCAGTGATGCTTGCAAACTTTGTGTTTAGTTACATGCTTCATCATTTATTATGACATGCCAGGACCCTGTTCTGTCTTCAGACCTGATTCATTATAACCCAAGTACCCTATAAAAAGCTTTGAGAACATTAGGAATGGAAAAGACACAATGGTTGCTGTTTCCCAAATAATAAAAACTCTCAGACAGATATTGGGGTTCAGCCTGAAGATCAGAAAAGCAAACTAGCCATGCCACTAGAGAGATCTTACTTCTCCCAAGACTCAGACAAACTAAGGGACAATCCTGCCAGGCTCTCTACCAATCTCAGAGCTCACACTCCAGTGAGTTCCTCTCTCTTTCTCTCTCTTCCCAGCCATATCACTCCTGTCTCTACTTCCCTAGGGCTGGGATTAAAGGTGTGTGAATCATCAGTACTGGGATTAAAAGTGTGAACCACCACCACTTGCATCTGTTTCTGGATCGATCTTGTATAGTCAAGGGTAGCCTTTAACTCAGATATGTCTGAGTTAATAAAAGAGGCAGGCTCAGATATGTCTGTTCCTGTCTCCAATATTCTGGGATTAAAGATGCATACCACCATTCCCTGGCCTGTATAGCTAACTAGTTTGGCTGTTTTACCCTCTGATGTTCAGGCAAGCTTTATTTATTAAAACACAAATAATATACCACTAGAGGTTGCTTTATAAAGTGCAAACCTTTCCTCATATCCCTTCAAGTGAGATGTTTTTCTACTATATATGCTGAAGTATTCAATTAATTAACTAATTTTAAGATCTGCTTTTAGTTTTTACATTAAGTAGACAATAAGAGAATTGGTGAGGCTTGACTCTCATACATTACAATTTTTACTTGCTGTACTTTTGTTTTAATCTCCAGAGGTATTATTTCTTCCTAGTATGGATCATCTTGGCTATTCATCATCATCTTTATGATAGAAAAAGGTAGGTAAATATGACTCATCACAGGCAACTTAACTCAATGCTTAACAGAATTTAATGAGTATTATAGAGGTCCTGAGTGTCCAAAAATTTGTAGATAAGAGACTACTTCTGGATGGTTTATGAATGTCAAAGCATTTCAGAAAATTGTTTTCATGGAGTAATTTTGGAAACAGTTTTCTCATTACATCCACAAGACATATCAAAACAACCATGTGTTATTTAGAACCTCAGACTTTCATAGTATGAACAGTATCCTCTCAAATTTATATATTTAAGTCCTATCTCTACAACATAACTCCACATTTAAAAAGTAATTGCTGTAAAATGACATTACAAAGAGTATGCTCTCATTCAATATTATTAACATCCTTAAAGAGGAAGGAAAATCATTCCTGTATATACATAAAGGGTTGTGAAAATAAAGAAAGGAGACAATAATCACAATAAAAGGCCAAAGAAAGAAGCAAACCTATGTATAGCCTGACCTTGAGCTTCTAAAGTCCTTGAAGATACAGATTCCCTTAAACTTCTTACATCACATAGTTTTATTATTGCAGTGGTAAAGCTGCAATATGAGAACTCTCCCTTCTTTTACTGACATTGAATGTGTCAGCTATAGGTTCCTGGGAGAAGTACTGAGCTGCAGACTAAAGCGACAGTGAGATAGTAATGCAATATTCTAAACATGGAAGACATGACTGAGTACCCTTTTCATCCCTCATGGTAGGCATCATGTTGAAAGCTACATTAACATTCATATTACCTTGTCAGAAACAGTACACAACTGAAGAGTGGAATGTAATGTGTCTTCTAAGGTTCCTTGTGTCATGAAGTGAAGGAATTTTTCAGATAGGTAAGCTAGTAACAGAACACTGATAGATATCTTCATCGGTGTGTCAAAATGGTAGTCATCTTGAATATCTTGCCTAATAATACAGCCACAAATTGCACCAGCTAACATTCAGCACCTTATCAAGATTATCTATGACACCTAAAATAGCAAAATTTTTAGAGATACTGAAATGACTAATATAAAAACAAATTAGAATAAAATATAGAAGAAAGGTATTCATGTGTTTTTTTGTTTTGTTTTGTATTGTTTTTGATTGAGTATCATTTCCTTCCCACAAGATAAAATAAAAAACTAGAATTACAAATCAAATACTCTCTTTTAAAATAAAAATAGAAGTACTTTTTATTTGAGAGGGCATACTATCTTTGTGATATGAAGTTGAATATTCAATAAAGGTTCATGTTTTAACAAATTTGTTCTCAATTTTTGGCAGCATTTGAAGGCTCATACCATTAAGAGCTAAGACTTGTAGGTCGATGTGGTCTACTTGGCATGGTCTTTGAAGACACATCCTTTTTGGCACCAACCTGTCTTCTCTACTTTTCATCATATGTAATGTGAAAAATATCTATGACATGCTCTTACTCTTCTTCAATTAGGATTGAAAATCAGAAAATCATGAATCCATACAAATGCTTCATTAAAGTTGCTGCCCTCAGTATCTCTCTACAACCCTTCAAACACTGCATTTTCCTCCACAACTGGAGCCTCATTTTAACTGATTGTCTCTTCTGGCTTTTATTCAGGAAGATCTTGACCATGCCAAATTTTTCTACATGATTCCTTAATATATTCATGTGTGAGCAGCTTATACATTATGTGACAAGTTCTTCTGTCAGCTTGATATGCAGTCTTGTCCTATGTGGACAACAGGTTGTGTGTTTTGCTTCTGAAGACTCATTTTGCAGAAAATTTCATTTCCATGATACTGGTACAATTATACATGCAGCTTGTTGTTCAGTCATGGCATATCATTATCCATCTCCCAGAAAGGCACACATTTTAATTCCATTGGTTTTTGAGACAGGGTCTATTATTATGTAGCACTTCCTTTCCTTGTGTAGTGGGATACACTGTGAAGAAATGTCACTTGGGTTGGTTTAATAAAAAGCTAAGCTGGCAACTGCTAGGCAGGATTTGGGTGGTAGAGAGAATTCTGGGAAGAAGAAGAAGGCAGAATTGCAAGTAGACACAGAGGGAACAGACATGAGAAAAAAGGTAGAAGCCATGAGCCACTTGGCAACACATACATGAATATAAATGGGTTAATTTAAGTTACAAGAGCTAGTTTTTTAAATGCCCAAGCTGTCAGCATAGTTTTCATAATAAATAAGAAGTTCAATATGGTTATTTGGGAGCAAGATGGCCAGAAAGAAAAATCCACCTGTGTCCTGCAACGTACTATGTAGAGCAGGATAGGTTCAAACTCACAAAGATCCATCTACCACTCTCTCCTGAGTAATGAAATTAAAGACATAGGCTACCCCACTGACTCTTAATAAACAATATCACACTGATGCTGTTTTGCTAAAAGTGCATTATGTGCCTGTCAAATTATTTTCTAAATAAATATGTTTGTCCACAAAGAACAGTGGTGCTGTTTTTTGCTTAGAGAAGCATTTTTTGGAACACTGGTCTTCAGTGACTGCAGAGATTCAAATGTGATTGGTTTAATTAGCAAACATACAGTTCTTTACTGCCTTATCACAAATGGGGAAGCCACAAGCTCTCTCTCCAAGGAACTGAGTACTAAGAACAAGTAGGAAAAGAAAGTAAGATCCAGGGTAAATTGGGAGAGGAACAGTATGATGTAGCTGTTTCACTCTTGATTCCACAGCACAAATTGTCCAAGAGATTGGACCTGATAATATTCAGTAACCGCATGGGGAGTTACTGGTAGGTCCCATCAGTTACTGAGGATTTATATAAATGTAGAGCTTGGTAGGACAGGAGGAAATGTTGGCTTCAGCAGTCTAGGCACTGGTAAGGAACATAGGCTTGTAACAAACTTTGCCTAATCTATGTATTCTTCTAATCAATGTATTGTCCAGACAAAAAAAGCAAATGAAGAAAACAAGAAAACACAAGTTTGACTGGTTATAAAGAGAAAAATAATGTACAGGAAAGGGAGGTGGTTATGGGATAAATATGACCAAACTGTATTTACACAGGCATAAAAATATCATAATTAGGCCCATTACTAATAGAAGACAATAAAATATTAAAATAACAAAGAAAAGGATGTACTCTGTAAGCTAGTTCAAAGTTTGGAAAATATATCTTACATAAATTTATATATAATTTTGTTTAAATTTAAGTACAGCAAAGACTTGTCTTTAATTAGCTTACTAATTGCCAGACAGTGACTAAAATCCAACCCCAAGACTCTACCATGGGTTATAGATATAAATGGAGATGAATTCTGATATTTCCTGTTTCTATATTTCAGGTTATCAGTCATGTACATTATCCTCACAGGCTGTGCTTAGTTGCTTAATTATTCCCTCTATAATCGTTCATCTACTAGAAAAGTAAACTATTTAGAAACTTCTACAAGAAGAGATTTGGCAAGGTTATCCTGTTGTTATTTTTACTTTTCCTTATCAAAAGATATATTTCAGAATTTTATCTGTATACTTTTATAAATCTGTATTAGCTTAGTGTTTTGGTGATATAAATGATGATACTTAGAGTAAAATAAAATTTTTACAAAATATTCCAGGTTGTGCTCTTCACTAGAATGATTCTGTATACTTACATATTGTGTTACTTTCTAGTCATGATGCTTTATAAAAAGTTTATATTGTTGCTTCAAGGTGAAAAATGTTTAAAAAGAACAATATGCCTAAGCTCAAATATTATTTTACCATTACTATGCTACAGCATAGAGAATTAGATGGATTTATACTATCAAACATTTTTATACTGATAATGAAACCATTATTTTCATTACCAGTAAAAATACATATTTTTAATTAAAACACTATATTGAAAATATTGCAAAAAGGATTGAACATAAACTCTCTAAAAACTCAGTTGTAGAAATTTTCCTAAAACTGAGTGCTTGAATAAACTAATCAAGTAAAACTTTTTAACAAATTACTTGGTAGATTGCATATAAAACTTCTATTTCTGTATGACTGCATTAAATAGAAACTAAATTGCTTCATGGACAGTGACAGTAATTCAATTTCTTGGCCACCAATAAAATGTTTGTGTTACATGTCTGTGTATGTTTGTGCCTGTGTGTAAAGTAGCAATTACTCTTTTAGCTTTTTGAGTATAATAAAGCTTAATGAAACATCTTCAGAATTAATTGAGTACTTCTAAGTGTAAAACAAATGAAAAGAAAGACTGGCCTTCCAATGGAGACCAAACATCTGAAAAACAGTAAATTTCATGATTGAATATATGATTCAATATAAACCACTAGAAAGAACACTTGGAAGGAAGTTGAACTTTTGTGAAAAATATAGCTTTTTAATATTTTTTTTATTTTTTAAAAGTTAATACAGTTACATAATTTCTTCTTCCTTTTCTCTCCCTCAACATTCCCATTTGTCCTTCCTTACTTGCTTTCAAATTAATTGCCTGTAGTTTTCATTAGTTGTTGTTAAATAAATCCATATTTGTATATTACATGATTATGTATGTGCATATATATATATATGTATCTTTATATATATATGTATCTTTATTCCTAAATATATAATTATAAAACTTCTCAGTCTGAAAATGTTACTTTTTCTATGTTCTCGGGGCTGAACCTTTGGTTTTAAAAATCAGTTGGTATGCCCTTCCCTGTGGAAGACTATTTCTCCTGTTCTTGGCATTTTTTAGATTTCTAAAATTCATTGTGTAAGGTTGAGTTATGTGCTCATTCCCTGATCCATATTAGCTAGATTACTGTTGTCTGTGTTAATCCTATACTTACCCAATCATGTTGATGGGCCATTATGCATGCAGTTTCTGACTTTCATAGGAGATGTAATTTCAAAACCAACTCCCTATTTCTCTGGCTTTCACATTCTTCATTTCTCATCAACCACAATGATCCTCAAGCCTTTACTGCAAGAGTTTTATAGTAGTTCTATTCTTTTGGACTGAGATCTACAACTATCAGTTTTTATTGGTTAGCATTTTCTATGGTGGTCTTCTGTTCTACAAAGAGAAGATTCCTTGATGAGAAATGGGGATTATACATATTTGTAGGTCTATCAACAAATATTTATAGTGTAGTTATAGCTTATGTTGCTTTAATAAAATGGTGGTTTTCACATCTCTTATGATATTTATTCCTCACTAGATCTGGGTAGTTAGCTGGGTTTCTAGTACCAGACATGATTTCCTTCTTATTGTCCAATAAAAAGACTGTTGTGTATGAACACTGCACCCTTGCAGTTAGAGCAACATTTTTGTATTGTGATTCATGTTATCACAGCTGTGTAAGATAGTAGGTTGCTTTCCTTCTCCAGAAGCTTGATTGGTGGCTCTGTTATCATTAAAGCTGGTCTTCCCCCCTTTATTTATTATTAAAAATTTCCACCTCCTCCCCTCTTCCCATTTCCCTTCCCCTCCCCCTCCC
>LOJH01050681.1:0-12636 GCA_001685095.1 Ellobius talpinus
AAAAAAAAAACTCAGTTCCTTAGCATGGCTCAGAACCTCGGGTCACCTCTTCTGCATTTTCTTAACATCATTCTCCAGCCATGTGTTGGATACTTTCCCTTCAGTTTGTGTTCTTTGTCCCCAAGCATGCAGATACCTCAGAGTCCCTAATATGTGTTGCCTGTACCAGGTTTGTCTCTCCCTGTACTTACTGCCAGGGCAAGAATGTGGATAGCTCAGGTACTGAATGCTTCTGCCACATAAGCTGCTGAACTCAGGAATGAAGCTTACAGGATTCACCTACATTTTCCTCATTTTCACTTCTGATGAAGAGTAAATGTGGTCATGCTAGGAGAACTGTGTATTGGATTGCCATAATTTAGAGTAGGCCTCCTTCAACTTGTCCAGTAGACAGAGGGGTGGATTGTTCCTGTAGGAGAGATCATGGGACCTCGGGATTTGAGACTCTGTCACCCGTCATGTATCTGCAACTTAGAGGAAAGAATATCTGGATTCATTTAACACTGCCACTGTCTGACACGTGTGCCTGCACATGTGCCTGCTATTCAATGACCATAAAAATATTAAAATAAATAAATGCATTTTGTGCCTTTGTCTGTCTTTTAACCTCTTAAGACTTCTTTCTTGTTACTATGAAATGAAAACATTAGGTTATTTGATTTTTAAGGTCTCTGTAATTCTAAAATTATATGACCTAACAATAATTCTTTCTAGAACTCATTCCTACCCTCATGCTAAACCCATCTGAGAAAAATGAAGCTTGTAATTAAGCCAACTGTTCAATAAAAATATCCTATAAACCTCATTTCCAAGATGTGGGTGTTGCAAGAGGAGAACTTGGTGATCCACTTCCCTGACAACTGTTCGAGCCGGTTCGCTGATACGGCAATGCTCTCAGGTGAGCTCCTCTACCTCACACTCTTTCTGTGTTCCCCTCGCAGATGTGCATTAACCTGATAGGTTAAACTCTAGAAAGACAAAAAAGATTCAAAGATGACCATCCTTGACTCATGATGGGGACACACCAAAAGTGATGGAAGAGTGGCTGCCAAGTTGCTGCTGCATTGCCACAGAGAATTGTCCAGGAGCATGCAAGTGTTCTCTAACCCCAGCTTGTCTTCCATCATCACTCAAAGTTCTTGGGAGCCCCACAGTGCAGAGCTCTTAACTGCTTACATCCATGTGCTTTTCCTCTTGCTGGGCGATCTCATTGATCTGCGCATCTGACTGACCATCCCTTCTTCCCCTAAAGGACCTAGAGGTGGGAAGAAGAAAGGCTCAAACATAGATAACTCAGAAGGCCTTTAATCCCAGCACTCAGGAGGCAGAGGCAGGCAGATCTCTGAGTTCCATGTACAGAAAGAGTTTCAAAACAGACAGGGCTACACAGAGAAACCCTGTCTAGAAAAAAAAGTCAGCTCAGTTTGTATAATGATCTAAGAGAGTGCCACCTTTAACCCTCTTCTCCTGACATTACCTTTTTAAATTAATTAATTGTTGTAATCGCTGCCCATTTGCACACATTTGTAAAGTTAGCCACTGGAACATTAACCCATAAAGGACCACATCACTGAAGACAATTGACTTTCTCTCCTATGGTAGCCATCAACTCCTCAGCTGAGCGTAGGGCCTCATGAACTTCTCTCATGCCCATGTTGAAGTGATGATTGGCTTTATCCTATTTCCTGCTGGAGCAATGACCAACCACCTTTCCTCCCAGTTCTCACAGTGAGGTATTCCAATAATGTCTGGGACATTCCTGTAAATGTAAAACCACAGCTCTCATCTTAAAGGGAATGAGAGATAGTTTATTCTGGGACCAATTTGAGTGACCCAGGATTTAAGTTACTCCAGCTCCAAGTTCCAACTTGGAAGCAGTTTCATGTCATTTTATGGTTTAACAAAACAAGGAAAGTCATGAATAAAGGCAAGTTTAAAATACACCATTGGGCACACCAAAAAGTTGATTACAACAAGATGGTCTCTGATGGCAGTCTTAGCTTTTGGTTTGGTAGAAGCTGTCAGTAGAGCCCTTTCATCTGTTAGTCATAGATGTTAGTTCTGACAGGGAGGTGGGCACAGAATGGCTACTCTAGAGGCTAGCCTGCTTGAGGTAATCAGTCTCTGGGTCTGCAGCATTCCAGTCTCTCCACAGTGCTAAAAGCACTCATCAATAAGTCTCTGCAAATACAGTTTCTCTTCATTCACACCACTGTGCACATTTCTTACATATGAAACAAATCACTGCTTATATTAAAGTCTCTTCATTCTAATAACTGGATTAAAGTAGAAATGCATGCCTGTGCTTCCTTGTATCAAATTTTCTTTCTTAAACTTTGTCTCAATGGTCACTCATCTGTGGTTTTCAGGGAGAAAACAGAGTGAGTTTACACTGGTACTGGGCTCAGGAAGTGCTTTGTTTCAATGAGTATGTGCAAGTGATATTTACATATGCAGAGTAAGACACCTGCTTACCGGTTTGTTTGAATTTGACTTGCTTACCACCTAGTCTAAGGTTCTGTGCCTCTGGTATTCTCAGTGTAGAATTTCAACATTTCATACAGATGGACTCTGTTTTGGAGTCCAGCAGAATTCTAAGACTGCAGCAGTAATATAACCCTGACATTCTCAACTCCATTCTGTGCTAAGCCTTTATGTATATTTAGGTTTGCCTCTTCTCTCTCTGAAGGAGCAAGAACAAGCAAGGGTGACCTTTACTATATCGCTTAGGCAGAACCTGACTGTGGGCTCTGAGCCTCTCTCTGAGGAGTAGCTGGACATTCCACTACCAGTCCTGTGTCCAGGATTTACTTGTTCCATCCCATTGGCTTGTCTTTTCATGGGAACAGAATGAATACTTAAGGGAAGACTTGGATTGATTCTTGTTTCTCTGAAATAGCATGATCTATTCCTATGAATTGAGCCCTAGTAACAGCTAGAGCAGACGTTACAAAACATTGGAAATTTTCTTTCTACGTGTTGGTAAGACAGCACAGTTTATGCTTTGTGCGGTGAGGACAAAA
The DNA here is from genome assembly GCA_001685095.1 of Ellobius talpinus. NCBI lineage: Eukaryota > Metazoa > Chordata > Mammalia > Rodentia > Cricetidae > Ellobius > Ellobius talpinus. Next base: position 3,024 of record LOJH01050681.1, read on the forward strand.
TGAATAGTATTTAAATGATTGGAGAGAAAGGAAGCGAAACAGGTGACTCAGCCTGTAATTCAATTCTGTGAGTGACTAAGCACCTACAGAGAGCTCCAGAACAAGTCTGCTTTTCTCATCTCGGCATTTGGATCTAACATCAGGTTATGCTATAACAGGTATGAATTATTGAGCAATTGTGGTGTACCAGAAATTGTATTTACTAGATGTTTGCACGACAATAGTTCAAGAAATTTGCCTGGGCTCGGCAGACGTGGTAAACCGGTGGTTTCTAATATGAACGATTTGAGGGCAAAGTCTGAGACGCATGGTGAGTGTGTTTTTAACCTGTCCCTGTGATGAGCCATGCAGTGTGATAGGATTAAGGATGCTGAGGATGGGGAACGAGTCAGTGATGAGATGAGACATTTCATTAGGCTGCAAAAGAGAAGGTTGCAAATGGATTACGTATTCTATAGAGTCTGCCCTCTCAACTGCCTCAGTTACCCAACAGGCTATATAATTTCTAGATCAGTCTTAGCTTCCGATGCCAATCAGAGAAGTATATTTTAATGTCCCGGTGTACGTACATATAAGAATTTTATGGTCGCAAGTAAAACAGAAAAATAGGACATTAATTATTTTATATAAACTAGAAACATAAATTTGATTTCATATCTCATATTCCAAAAATTCCTATCTTATCATTTTTATTTTCAAAATCATCACATTACACATTCCAAGGGAGAAAGTATCTTTTTGCTTTGAGTTTGATGTTTGTTTGAGACTAAGTGCAAATATTCTCTGGAAGCAAACATCTTCAAACCACATTCTACTCAATGCAAGGTTAAGTGCAGGTGATCAGAAAGATGGTTCTGCAAGGCATGACTACAGTGTAAAGACAGAAATAAAACATTTATGAGAGAGTAAGGCAATTATCACTATAATTTTGCCTGGAGTCAAGAGCCTATAGTTAGATAGTGATGATAAAGGACCAAAATGTAAGTATCCTTCAGAGGAAGAACAAGGGGACCTCATGGCTTCAATGGCTCAGCATGGTTGTCCACCTGCCCACTCTTGAGAGAGCATTTCTAAAAATGGTTGATAAGTAAGTCAGAAAGCTAAGTGGGGAAGATATTCTCTGAAATGCGGGTGACACCCTCTAAGAGACGACGGTCTGGGTGGAATTTAGAGAGTACAATGAAGAGAAGTTTGCATGGATGCTCACATCTCCATGAGCAGCTGTGGGTTTTGCTTCTCTCGTCACCCAAGAGCTCATTATTCAGATTCTTCAGCTTTGAAAAATAGACTTGAGCTAGCAACTTTAGGAGCTTCCAGGTCTTCAAATTCCCACTGCTTTGTTCTGAAGCTCCAGCTTCTTACACTGGGCTGTTACCGGCTTCCCAGCTTTCCAGTCTGCAGCTGGGCATGGCTAGGCATGACGGGCCTGTTCAGCCTCTGACTGTGTATGTCAGTCCAGTCAGGTGTCATCGGCTATAGACATAAGAAGATCGTTAGAAACAAATCACTCTGGTAGTATTAGCTAACCAGCTACCCTGAGTTGGTAAATAACTCACTGCCTATGAGATTTCAACATGGTTATGAGGAAAACAGTCAAGGGTAGCCTCCTTGAGGGCGATGTGTTCTACCAGACTCAAGACTGAGTGCTACCACTATATGGCTTTCCTTGAGCCACATCATGCTTGAGTGCAGGCGGATGTAACCCACACTACAAACGCAAATGCTGATATTCAAAAGAGCTAATTTCCCGTGATTGGAAAATGGCAAAGTCAGGATGGGAAGGCAAGCAGAAGCATCATGGAGGTTCAAGTGGTTGATTCTGTGGCCTGTCCTTAGTCATAATCTCTATGTCAATTGCATAATTCCTTTGAATTAAAGGACGGCCCTGTTAGTAAAAATATTCTGCAGTTAGTAGGAAGGGAAGAATAACTTCAATACTCTGCAGCACAGCAAGATTACTGTGATTAATTTTATATTTCAGTGTGGATGGTGGAGAGAATTTTGAATGTGGCTACTGCAAAGAACTGATAACTATTTGATAGGCCAGTACCTTCATCTGTTCAATACACATGGTATGAACTGAAAATACCCATCATACCTGGAAATGTATATAGTTATGCATTAGTTAAAAATATTTCTTAAGGAATATTGCGTAGCTAACTTAGTGATGGGAAACTGGCAAACTTTGCTACTGTGCTGCCAGAGGGTACCACTAGTTCTCAGAATCAGGAGGTGAATAAGTCGCACCATGTCTAGAGGAGCTCTGAACCCAGAAGAGAGGTACTGGCATCAACAAGCAGCACCAAACCTCCGGAGCACCACTTAACCCATCCAAGCTGCCTGTAGGAAACAGCCAGACTCTTTGGCTTCACGGTCTGCAAGGCGAATGCATCTCGCACATCAGAGAAAATCCGTTAGGAAATAGAGTTGGATATTCTGAGACAGTAAATTTTCAAAGCAGCCTTATAAAGCTATGAATATTTTTTTAGTTAAAAGGGGCCTATTAATCACGTTCTGTGTTTGTTAAGTCAAACATTCTTTAATTCTGACCCCATCATGGAAAAGTGGAAGTTACTGGTGTAGGCATCTAGTTTTACCTGGAAAATCTTGCATTGCCTTCTTTTATCACTGGAAGGACTAGAATGTAGAATTTTGGGAAGGAGCCACCACTATACATTTTAAATAATTAGTGCAATTTTACTTAATAAGGAATATTTTTATCAAATGATGTAAACCTCAGTTAAATACAATAAAACTTTTTCATACCCCAAATCCTGGCACTTGGAAGGCAATTTGCCTGAGTTTAAGATCAATCGATTGTTCTGCCTCTCATATCTGAGAACTGATCCACCCCTCAATGGTAGCCATGAGCAAGAGAGCTGGTCCCATCCCATGCTGACCTTCAAGTTCAGCAGTAACGTGGGCACCGGCACAGGGGAGCCAGCCCTGCCCCTTGAGGCATGATGGATGTAGGAGAGCTGCCTCTGCCCCTTCCCAGCTGCAGCTCTCAGGAGAGTGGGCTTCACCCTCACCTGGGCAACACAACAGAGCTGGCCACAGTGGCATAGGCACAGGTAAGCCAGCCCTGGGGGCATGTGAGCAGGAGAACCATATGAGAGAGTTGGCCCTGGTGGTGTGAGTATGGGAGAGCTGGTCCCACTCCTTGCCAGCTGCCACACTCCAGAGAGTTGGTCCTGCCCCTCACCAGGGCAGTGCTGCAAAGCTGGCCCTGGCGGCTTGAGCACAGGAGAGCCAGTCCCATTCCTTGCCAGATGCCACAGGAAGGAGAGCTGATTCTATCCCTCGCCTGGGCAAAGCAAGAGAGCTGGCTCTGGTGGTGCAGGTACAGGAGACTGGACAGTCTGACCAACTCAGCTACAACCCAGGTCCAGACCCAAGATTTTGGGTTGGTCTATCCCAGCATCTACCCCATCCATGAACTGTTGGAGATCATGAATAGGCCAGTCCTGCATAACCAAAGCTGCAGGAGCTCCATGACACAGGGCGACAAGATATCCAAGAGCAGTCCTGGTGAGGATCCAGTATTGACAGTGTAGCAGAAACCAGAGGCTCTAGAACAAGACCACTGATTTATTGCAAGGAACATTTGCAAGTAAAGCTGTTTGGACAAAAGAGTGTACTGTGTGACATGCCATGTCACATTACAGCTTCCGAGGGGGGAGTTTGTTTGGAAGGCTGCAAGGGGCAGAGCGCAGAAATGGAGGAACATAGAGATGGGTGGGATTGGAGTGATGATGTGAAATTAACAAAGAATCAATAAAAGGTGTCCCGGCCAGCGGGACAATGAACCAGAATCCCTGGTAACCTGGAAGAGAGAGGAATGAAGGGACACAAGAAATGGACAGCAAGTCTGTATTCTGATCAAGCTGACAACTGTTTTTTTTCTCAGGAGTATTATAGAGCAAAAAAGGGCAGGGGGGGTAGGATGCTGGAATGTCAGGTATGGAGGCATCCCCTAGCTGATAGGAAGAGATAAGGAGATGCTGAGGGTCCGTGAATATTTACTAACAAGGGAAATGCTAATTACTTCTGGTGCCTGGGATCCTCAGGTCTGTAGGGGATCCTAACTCACAGGGAGGGAGATAAGGGTTATCCTAGGCCTGGGAACTTGCCCTACAGAGGCTTCTGAAGAGCTTACTTAATTTGTGACTAAGATGCCTATAACCAAATACAGGTCTTTGCTCTCAGCAAAAAGGTTTTTAAAAAAAGATCAGCTAAAGTTGCATAGCAAGATCCTGTCTATAAAAACAAAGAGGGGGGCAGAGGGAAAGAGTTAGAGAAAGGAAGGAGGGAATGTACACACTTAAGCTACTCAGGGTAAGAATTGCTCAGTGAGGAGCATGGGTGATAATAGCAATGAGTTGCTGAAAATTGCTTCAGAGCAAATCTTTTTTGGTCGCCAAAGAAACAACAAATGTATGAGATAAGACATGTGCTAATTAGCTCAATTTGGCCTTTCCACAATATATTTTTCAAATAATCATGGCATTTTCTATATAAATATAATTTTGTCCAGTAGCTAAGGTGTAATCTGCTTGTGTCTCCACATAGTCCATATTTGCATGGCTTTAAAGTTAGTCATTCTCCTGCTGTAGCTCCTGCTCAGGAACGGACTCCCTAAGGCCTATACTCTGCTCCCATCTTTTTTAGTTATTATTTTAATGAGCATAAAAAGTAGTAGACTTCATATTGGCATTGGGATACATAATTGGTTTGCTTTGTCGCTCTATCTTTTCTCTCCCCAGCCGCGTATCCTTTAACCTTCCTGCTCACGTGACCTACAACCTCCCAGCCCCTTTCTCAAACCTGCTTTTTCCTCCTCTCATGCTCTGCTTTCTAGCTTCACAGCCACATATGCATCCATACGAAACAGAAGCCAAGATCTGCACACGAGAGAACAGCTAACATTTGTCTTCTCTACTTGGGTTGCCTCACTCAACACTCTGCCTTTCTTCAAGGTGACCACGTACTCCCTTTGCAGACCCGCCCCCCACAGCTCTCAAGTCTCCCAGCGATGTCACATCTGGTTGGTACTGTACCTCTCCCATTCCTAAGGGCCCAAGAGCCCACTTTTTACCTAAGGCCTAAACAACTTCCTATGCAAATGGTGGGAGTGGTTGCCCTTAAATCCGTTTTAACCCTCGCCTTTCTGTGCCTATATTGCAGGAAGGTACTGGAAACTGAGGTGAACTTTTGTGATGTATCCCCCAAGTCCTGAATTCAGCCATTGAGAGGGCTCTGAAGACAGGGGATGGGGAAGGACCAAGAAGGAGAAGTGAGAACAAAATTCTCCCTTTATCAAGAGCTCACTCTCTGCTCCCCTACCATTTTCCCACCCTGCTCATCTTTCACTGATTGACTGGCTAAGGCCTCTTCCCCTGTCCTCCGTGCAAAGGCCAGAGTGGCTTCCTGCAGCTGGTGCCCTCTGGTGCCTTCTCCCCCTCCTCTCGCACCCCACGGTCTTTGTAACAGCCCAGTAACTAATTCCAATTTGCGTAATTCTTCATTTCATTTTCTGTTTCAAATGTTGAAAGTGGTATCTGTCTTACTAATCAGGCAAATACCGATGCAGTGTTCAGAAACGTGCAGGATACTAGACTACTTATACTCATCTTCTTACTACATGCTTGTGAGAATTCAAAGGTGCCACTGTTTTCATCCATACACTTTGGAAAGTAAAGTTTTCACCCTTGTAAGCCTCAAAAACACATAGGAAATGATAGAACCCAGATTGGGACTAAGGTCCAATGCCTCCTCATCCACTGCCACTTGTTTGTTTGTCTGCACCACTAGGCCACAAGCTCTGCATAGTGCAGAACTAGAGATTCCTGTGCTTCTGCCCTTGTACCTGGCACCATGAGGGATGCATGAGCTGTGGGATGGTTAGTACTAACGGGCAACTTTACAGGATATAGAATCACCTAATGGACATGTGGCATGTCAGTGAAAGAATTTCTATGTTGGGCTAACTGATTTGGAGAGACAGAGCAGCCTAAGTGTGGGCAGCACTCTTCCATGGGCTGTGATCCTGGAGAAAGAATGAGAACAGGAACTGAACACCAGCATTCACCAGTCAGTGTTTCCAGACTATGGGTAACCAGCTGCTGCCGCCATTCCTACCCCGGCATGACAAACTGTGCCTTCCAACTGTGAGCCAAAGCAGACTCCTCCTCCACTAAGTGGTCTTTGTCAGCTGTTCTGTCATAGCAATGAGAACAACAGCTAATACAAGTAGAGCCCCAATAATTCTTATTGATGATTAGTTGCATAACAAATGCTCAATAATAGAGCAAACTTTGACCATTTCTGGTACTTTCTTTCATTCAGGATATTTTCTCATCCTGTCTGATAGAGGGGAGACAATTGCCAGGAGAGATGAGGGACCAGGGTAGGAATGTTGACATAGGAAAGTTGGGCATGACAAATTCTTAGGGTTCAAGAAATAAAGTTTCAATGTGGGATGATTAAACACAGCCAAGAATGGGCACTGTCAGTCAGCGACGTGTCATGAGTAATCTATGAGATGAACCATGGTGTGCTCAGAATAGTGCTTAATCTGAAAAAAGCCAAGCTGGGCAGGAAGGAGAGAGGAATGCACGTCTCAGCCAGCTGGCTTGGGCGAAGTACAAGATGACGGGTGCTGATGCGGGACCTAGGAGAGAGAGATCTGGAATACAGCACAGACTGTCCTCTGTGGAAGGAGTTGTTAATTTGCCACTAAAATTCACACTGAGGAACTAAACTTCTTCCCATGGGTCAGCCCTTCAGTGCAAAGCTGCGCAAATCCCTTTGAACTACTGGCAAGGAGGCAAACACACACACCTAGGCTCCCTGCAATGGGGCAATTATTTACATAAAAGCTTGCCTTTAACCAGGTCAGAGGTGGGGACAGACAGCACCCACTCAAGTTAGAACTAAGTAGACTAGATTTGTTTTCATTTTCCAGAGAAATGTGTTAGCTCTCTCAAGAATCTTACAGGCACTCATACTCTTTTTGTTGACACAAAACTAGGGTGAGAAACAGCCAAAGGGAGATTGTTGCCGATATTGGGACTAGCTTCTAATTCCTTTCCCAGAAATGGGTTTTTATTCCTTCTCATAGACACTGACTTCTTTTCTCCTTATCAATGACTCTAACCCTGGGCTGCAGCTGTGGCTCAGTCATGCTTACTTTCAAGCATGAGAACTTAGTTTTATCCACAAAATTCACATAAACAAGCTGACCAAGGTGGCACACACTTGCAGTATCAGTCCGGGGGACAGACAGATTCCAGGGAGGAGCTGGTCAACTAGCCTAGGCAAATCAGTGAGTTCCTGGCAAAACGGACTCCCCATCTCAAGATGAGGTGGGCAGTTTCCTGAGGAATGTTACCTGAAGTTTGGCCTCCAGCTTCCACACATATACCCACATATAGAGAGAGATGCCATGCTATGGGATGGCATACTTCTTCCTTAAACACAGAAAGGAAGAGAAGTTCAGGGGACCTCACATCAAGATATGTGAGGAAATAGCATGAAGGAAAGATCAGAAGAGTCAAATCCAGTAGTCAGGTTTGTAAGGGAGGGGGGATTATTGGATTTGGTAGAATGCATTCCTGAAAATCCTTGCAGTATTTAAGGACAATAAGGGTAAAAGTCTGATTAAGGAGAATTACAGTAAGTGGGGAGACCAGAAGCAAGCTCCCCTTTGAAGAACCTTGGCTGAGAGAATAAAAAGGAAAGTCGGGTGTTAGAGAAAGATCTGTGGGTTAACTGATGGAGCCAATGATGGCAGGAAGACATCTGAGACCCAGGAGATTAAAGATACTTCTGTTTGAGTTTGAAAATTCTTTTCAAAAGGAGGTGAGAGCAAGGACTGGGGAAATAAGGAGTTCTGTAGAGAGGGTGAAGGGCAAACAGGAAAGTTCATAAGTGGGTTCCTCAAATGTTTTTCACTAAATTCTTACCTCATTCTCATCTTCTTAGCTCTGAGGCAGGCTATAAAATAGCATGTATAAGATCAGCATTCCATTTCCATCATCCCCCCGCCCAGTGCCTTGCATTGTTACTCTAGGATCCCATCTCCTAGGACCTCTGCCTCCCCGTTTTCTGGGAGTCTGTGGCAGGAGTGAGACACTGGAGTACAGGAAATAAGACACCCCCTTCCTCCTGCTTCCTGCTTCTTCTGGTGACATGAACTAGTTCAACCAGCTATACTTTCACTGGGGCATAAGATCGCACCAAGTGAACTTACTATCCCACCCTATCTTGTCATTAAGAACCTTCTAGAGTGTCCTATCTGAAGTCAGTCATCACTTCTGCTTTCCCATGCTGCTAATCTCTATGCTGTCTTGCCACCTCCTTTATGCTTTTTGCCATTTCTACTCCTGAATAAACTATTTCTTCTATTAAGTCACCTTTCTTTGGCATACCAAGGGTGTTTTCATCCATCCCCCCTAAGTCACTTACAGAACCATATGGGAGGTATGACACCAGTACCCAAACAAGTTATTCACATGTCTAAGCAATATACTCAACTAGAGCAAAGTATAGGCCACCATCTGTGGCAACCTGTTTCCAAGTTTCTGCAGGTGACAATTGCCCATGACACAGCACCCATTCTGTACAGAGCTCTGAAATCTGCAGATTTAGCTAGCCACAGATCTGAAAGGACTTGGGCTGGGGGTGAACATCTAGTCTACCTTCACTCGTTTTCTCTTAATGTTATTTATTTAACAGTGAAGTACAACAGCTGTCTCCATAGCGCATGCACTGTCTGTGGCTCTGTAGAAATCCAGACATGATTAAACAAACATCGGATGATGTGCACAGACCATTAGAAAAAGTTCCTTCTGTAGCAAACATGACATGCAAATGAGTCTCCACAGACTTGTGATCATCCTCTCAGCAGCACAGAATAACAATTACATTCATAGTGTCAGGTTTTCAGTAGATACTTACAGTGATGAAAAGCACTGGGACAGGGGACACATATGGGATGGAATGCAAAGTTATTGGCAAATCTTTGTCTTTTTCCATGACTAACTTGAGTGTCTGAGGATATTAATATCTTTCAGGGAGGCTAGAATAAACCTTCCATGGATACCAAGGGAGGGTGGTGATTCCTGTATTGTTATAAGCAGTGGTTATCAATCTGTGGGTCTCAACCCTGTTTGGGGGTTGCATATTAAGTATCCTGCATATCAGATATTTACATTAGGATTCACAACAGTAGTAAAATTACAGCTATGAAGTAGCCACAAAATAGTTTCAAGGTTGGGAGTCACCACATCATCTTGAACTGTATTTTAATACTTTTTAGGGTCACAATATTAGGAAGGTTAAGAACCACTGTTTTTTTATTTTTTTTAAGAACCACTGTTATAGAGCATATAATTGTTATTTGTATCTTAGAAGCTCAGGAAAAAATTCCCCACATGGTATGGATAGCCTTTGATGGCAAACTGCTTATCTGTTACTCAAGGTGGAATATAAGGCTCCAAAGGCAGCTAGTATAGTCTGAATCCCTGAGACAGAGTTTGGGAGGAAGAAAGCACACACCAGTGAGATGAGTGTGATGTTACTTATAGGAGATAGAGGGAAGGAGGGAGAA
>LOJH01050682.1:0-12058 GCA_001685095.1 Ellobius talpinus
CAGCCCAAGTCATTCAACTTCCTTTAAGATTGTGTGAGAGAGAGGGAGAAAGTGAGGGGGAAGAGTGAGAAAGAAAGAGGAAGAGAAAGAGAGCTTAGAGGAAGCCAATACATTAAATCACAACTCCTAAATTTATAGTTTAGAGAAAGTCATGGAAGAAGGGGTAGTCAGAATACTGGGTTGCCAGGTAAGAAACAGTCTCTCTTAAAAAATGGATAACAAGACTGGAATAATGCCAATGTCAATGAATATGTTTAATGTAAAAGGGGAAAAACTGCATGGACTCCACCCCTAGACAAAGAACTCCAAACAATGACCAACTGTTGAGATAGGAATAACTAGCCTCCTCCCGTGATGAGGTCACTTATTGGTTTTGCAATGTAGAGGACTCACCTTAAAATCATATATACAACCAAACAAAAATGATTATTGATTATGTTAATGATAATAAATTATTACAAATGTATATGTTATATTATGTATATATATGCATGTGTGTGCATGCATATATACATTTGTGTGTATATATAAAATGACTCTTAATTTGAGAGTGGGGCACCATAGGAGAAGTTTGAGAAAGCATAGCTACATGGGCCAGAGTGATGAAAAGGAAGGGAAAAGAAGGGGAATAAGTTTTATTACAACTAAAAATACATACAATTTCATAACTAAGATAAATAAGATAAATTTTTAAAAATAAAGCTTATGTTCATAGAACTTTTAAATTGATGAGTCGATCCCATATGTGTACAGCATTCATTTTACTGTTTGGACTCTCAATTTGTCTCCATGCATTTTGCCTATTCTGTAGGAGACAACAAACTTCATAGCCATGAAGAAATCAACTTTTGTTTTCCATGTCCTTGATTTCTTCATCTTTAATGATTTTCATATTACCCCAATAAAGCTACATTTTTATGTATCTCCTGGAGAAAACAAACAAGGCTATCTCACCTTCAGATTTTTAATGGTTTTCTCCAGCTGCTTTAACCTTGTAAAGTCACATTTGTAGTGTCTAGGAGTTAGGATGAAGGTGTCACCCTTTCATCTCTGTCATCAGCCTTGGCTCTTGTGCTTTTCCCAGAACTGGCCTGCTTCCTCCTCACAGCCCTATATAGCCTGTCTTCCTGGAGAAAACTGCCAGAGATTTCCTGCATGTATATTTATTTCAGCAAGCTAAAACTCTCTTACAAATTTCATGGGCTAATTTCCCATTAATGCCCTATTATGACGAAATGCCAATGTCTACCAAGTCACTGACTGTAAGATAATTGAAAACCATCTTTTAAGGTGTACTCAGAATTGTTCAGCACCACAGGAACTCCTCAATCTATCAACTCTCTCCCTCTATCTCTCTGTGTTTCACAAACACACACACACACATGCACACACACACACGTAGAGACCACACAGGCTTTTTTCATACTTATATATACTTATGATCTGCAGTGCCACTTGGGTTTTGAGACCCGTTTGCAATCTAATCCTGTTTCTTTAGTAAAATTTATTAATCTGAAGAGATTATTTTAAAGTTTTTATACATTTTCTTCTGATATCTCTTCATTCTTTATCATCAAGTGATGAGCCAAAATAATCATTATTAGACAGTGTCCCCCTCTAATAAAATCTGTTATCCAAGCTTGACCAAATTTGTGATCCAAACTTGTATGCCAACTGTATTTGAATAGTTATTTTTGACATTGTACAACAATTTATTCTTTAAATATCAGATCATACACAGGATTTCTGAGATCACCCTAGTTACAACAATTTATTTGCAGTGTTTTATGATTGAATTTAGTCAGAGAGTACAAGGCAAATGACAGTGAAATCTAAGATACTTGTGACAAAACTCCAAAAACATAACAATGGTGGGCTCCTACACATGTGATCATCTAATAGAATTAGTTTCCAGAGATTCCCGACTCTACTCCACCAACATACAAACTTGCATTGTCACTTTATGTCTTAGTCAAGTTTGAGGACTACATCCAAACTCTGGGCTACATGTATGGTCCTGTGCATCTTTTCCTGAGTAGCTTTTCTGTTTATATGCAACTATCTTTCTTTCCTGTGCTTCACTTCTATACCAATTCTCTCTTTTTCTAAGAATATCTGTGGTCTTACATCTTATAGAAGAAAGAAAAGTGTAAAAAATTTGTTCATTTCCTGGCCACTACAAAAAGAAGCTTCCTTGACCAAGGTTAGGAAATCCCAGGGTTGATGTTGGTAAACATAAATATTTAGAAGGCAATTTGTCATTTTTATATAACAAAATATCAAGTGTAGTCCTATCCTGGGATGTAGTAGAAGTCTGCTCTTTTGTTCCCAGCTGCCCAGACCCAAATAATCACACAGAAATTATAATAATTAAGACACTGTTTGGTATATTAGCTCAGGCTTCTTATTACCTAACTCTTACATCTAAATTAACCTATTTCTATTAATCTGTGTATTGCCACAAGGCTGTGGCCTACTGGTAAGGTTCCAGACATGTCCTTCTCTTTCAGCAGCTACATGGCCACGGAGTCTTTTTGACTCTGCCTACTCTCTCTATATATCTGTTCTAATTTCTCACCTGCCTTTACTCTGCTAAGCCATTGGCCCAAACAGCTTTATTCATTGACCAATAAATGTAACATGTATACAGAAGACCATCCCAAATCACTGGGATGGTGTATTAGCTCCCAAGCTGTGGGCTTGTGACCAGAATTCATGATCCCTGGAAAGGCATATTTCATCCTCAGAGCTATTTAGGAAGTATGAAGCTACCACATACAGTCATGTCAGCATTGCACAAGCAAACACTTTTTGTCTGGCAGGTTAATATTGCAGCACACAGACTCCAGACTAAATAAGAAACTGATTTCTTTTCTCTTGTACCAGTTTGCATATCATCCTCTGGCACTATGAAAACTGGCCAGCAGAAAGAATATAGTTCCAAGATTTTGATAATTTTTTCTATTATCAAAAACTTAAATGTGTAGTCTCTTCAGCAATAGTGTCTTACAATGTAGTTATGCTGAGCAACCAAGACCAATGGCAGTTGACTGTGCTGTTTTGAAGACTTCTGTCGCCTCCCTGACCAATAACTCTGATATTTTGGGTGGTAGATGAATTCAAATTTGGGTCATTTCAGATTGTCAATATCAAGCAAAACATAGGCTTCACACGTTCTCTTAAAATTGCCTCCTCTGTCTCCCATCTGTCTAGTTGTTTCTAAAGTTTTCTTCCTCAGTCCACTAACAACATTTCACGTGAAATTTGATTATGCATACCTTTCTACGGCATTCAATTGGCAAGGTCATTCTAATATTCATGTACAAAATGTCGCCTCTTCATTCCCCTATGTTGAACATGATCTCTGATTGATTAGAAAAAAAATGTAATCTACCTAACTTTCTAGAGTCATAAAAATGTTAGGAAGCTATTAAAACACATTAGATAAAAGGGCATGCTCCCATTTTTTTTAAATGTCTGTCTTATGATCAGATTTCCCCTCGCCAAATTCATTAAGCAACTGCCTCAGGAATTGGTCCCTGTCCATTTCTGGGATCCCATCCAGACACCTGATTAATCCGATTCTGCTCACCAGGCTTTGTGTGTTCTCCTGCTAGCAGACACATTTAAATGCTTACACAATAGTCTTTGATTTTTCTGCTAACAGTGGGGCAACTTGAGTGATCACATTGTTTCTGCTGTGCCACCATAAGAAACATGGCATTATTATTGTGGTAACTCTTGAACGCTACCTCTATTTAGTTTAAGACAGCAAATACGTCACCTCAGGGACTGGACAACTGGATTAGAAATCATCATTTTAAAGCCCCCTAGATGATTTTAATGTTGTCTGAATTAAATGTTCTTATGACATCCAAGCATGAGGAAACTCCTGCTGTTTCCCAGATCTGAACAGGTAACAAGGATAGATGGAAAATGTGCCCCAGATGTTCAAGAAGGTGCTGCTTTTTGACAGAAATGGAATGCAAACTGCTCCTGTGATCTGCTACTTGGTTCTTCCTAGACCTTACACATGTATGTGGCACTTAGAACTGGAGAAATCATCTCGAATACATCGGACAATAACCATAATGACACTGATTTTCACACAGGATGGAAGAGCAGAAAGGAAGTCTCTGCTTTTGCACGCAACTGAACTAACTCTCTACCTGTAAACTTCCAGTGTAACATGTGAGAATTCCTATCTGTAATGGATGCTTACTTACAGATTGTCCGACTACATCTCTTAACAGTCATTATTACGTTCTTAGTCTGGGTTTCCTCAGATACTACCTAATATAAAAAAGAATTCCTTTTTAATTTTTTAACTCCTAGATTTCAACTAGGAAGGTGGCACAGCAAAGATATGTTGTAAACATGCTTTGTCCTTGACTCTCAGCAGGACTGACAGATGCATCCTTTTAAAGGTTATCAAGCCTGGATCCATTAATTCTAATGATGGAATAATTAGAAAAATAATTTATAGCAATATTTTCTAGGTATATGTATGTACCAGCTCTGTGTTCAATACTTCACAGATACCATTCCTGTCTCATCCCCATAACCACAATTTTGTAATTTCCTACATTGTAGTCACAAATAATTAGAAGCTTAGAAAAAAATAGCATCAGTTGACTAGTGATTGACAGCTGCTAAGCACTTATAGCCAGAGTAAGATATTCTGGGTATGCTTATTTGGCCTCAAGTTAATTTTGAACAAAAAAAACAGTTATACAGTATACATCCATCTTCAGTTTCACAAAATAGGGACAGGAGAAAGGAGAAATTGTTCAAATGTTAAGAGCACTTGTTGCTTTGGAAAGAATCTCAGTTTGAGTCCCAGCACCCACAAAGCAGTTCACAAATGTCTTTAACTTTAGTAAATGTCTTTAACTTTAGTTCCGTGGAAGGCCTCTTCTGTCCTCTCTGAGCTGAAATATTGTATACATGCAGGTCAACAGTCAGATACACAAAGTAAGAACAAACAAATCTTTAAAAATGAAAGAATATTTAACATAAATATAGTTAAGCCCAAAATTGTACTATTTGTACAATATTTTTTTCTTGTATTCCAGTTTGAAACATTATTTTTAAAGGCCCTATTATCCATAGTCTTGCTTTCCAAAATTTTGATCCTATTTTTATTTTTGTTTATAAGCTTTTCTCATGCAAGAGATCATAAGATCACATAGACAAATGAGTTTGTTAGTATGATTCTATCAGGGGTCATATGTTAATCAAGTGGGTCATTAAATTTTTAAAATAAATTAGTATGTAAGCTATGAGAGTAAATATTTTTGATATAATCTAAATTTCTACATTACTCTCCTGTATGGAATATATCATTATACAAGCTTTCTACTTGGGAATGTAGACAAAATTTTTTGACAGACTTTTGTTGATACAATCTTCCAAATCACTGTGAAGTGTAGTTGTCCCCAAGAGTTTTACAATAGCCCCGAATGAAGTATAAAATAGGTTTACTTAATTTGGAAAAATTCACAGTAAGGACAGCAATCCACAGTCCTCTGCATGCACTGGGAACTGAAACTGAAACTAGTAGCAAAGAAGGCCACACACCCTTTTCATCTGTCTTTATAGTATGAGACCACGCCCAAAGTGGGCCAGCATCTTAAAAGCTATTGACTGAAGGAGTTACCAAAACAATGACTTATACTCATTGCCTTTTTGTTTAAATTTGAATTATCTCATAACAAGTGATCTTTCACTTACTAACGAATCTCTTGGTCTCTGTTTATCTCCTTGTCATCTATTTTGGGGCTGCAGTATTTATTAATAAGAACAACATCACAACTATATTGCATCCTTTCCTATAACTGTTTTACAATACCTTTAAGATGGAATCTGAACTATTTATCACAGGTACAAACCTTTTTAGTTCTAGAAGTAGGTTAAACATTTCTATCTTATATAAGTTGGTCACAAATAACTATTTTCAGTTGACTAAATGTGCTCTTGTAATCTCTTTGTCCAAATTGTTGAAGCTTATTCAACTTGAGGTTAGCAATCTATAAGGCTACAAGTCAAATTGTACCACTAGTCCTTGAGAAGTCAATTAAACAGGCAAATTATTACTATTAAGCAACAAAAAGAAACTATTTCAATGGAACTACAGTGAGAAACAATCTACTGCCTCCCTAAAGTACTTCTTTAGGTCCTGAGTGATATTAAAGTTTTAGTAGAAAGCAATGCATAGGCACATATAAATTGTACCTGCCAGGATATGGTTGAATCCAATACTAACTCATCATTGACCTTAGAGTATTCTTATTTCATTAGAAGTTGGTGCACTGCATATCAGGTATTTAGAAAAGGATGCCTGATATAATTTCCAATTGCTTGGGAATATTACTTAGGGGAAAGATGCCACCCTCAGGCAGTAAGTTGTCCTAATTTTATTCTATAAACAAAACAGTCATATCGAATTCATGTTCACATGCGTCTACTGCCTACAACATACACATATGATGTGCACTAAAATGCCACATATACATCAGGAAAATAAAAGGTGCCTTTGAAAGTAGTTTGCATAAGGTTACAAATGGTCTCTTAGTCAAGGTCAAGGAAAGGTTAAAATGAAAAACAGAAAAATGAAACAGAGGAAACTAGAAATAAATTAAAAAGAGAGAAAAGGGAAAAGAATAGAGAGGAAAAACAGGAGTCTATGGAGGTAATGGGAGAGGAAAATACATTAACATTTCATTTTTACACAAATGGCAATGACTTAACATTTATTCAATGCTTGCTAAAAATCTCTTTGTTCATGTGTTGAGTACTGTATGCAATCTGTCTATTTAATATAATCACAACAACCCTGTGAGAAAGTCATAGCAGAGAACACAGAGACACGGAGAGGTTAATTTATTTCTTCAGGGGTGCCTGCCTATCTAGACAGTTACAGAAGGAGATTTGGAAACAACCCTGTTCCTGTTAAGATTAGTGCTACACCCCAAAAAGACATTCTGCAAAAGATGAACAAAGGGTACATTTCTATAGAAAGTACAAGCAAACTTTCCTAACAGCACACAAAGCTAATCATGCACTTTACTGCCAGCCTGGTCTTAAGAAACTCTTCTCTGAATCTACTTGGTATTCATGAATTGATGACTTACTCCAAAGTCCCTAGGATTTCTCTCTAAAAGACTATCTCAGGAATACTAATGTGAGTGAGAATTATTTTATATCTTCTAGCTTAAAATGGAAAAGATAACACTGTACAAATAAAATATTATAGATAGTACTTTATTAAACATAAAAGCAATTGTCTTTTTTATTAGATCATTAATAGACATTTAAATCTCTTGCTGAAGAAAAAAATGTTAACAGAAGTAGTGATAATTGAGTTTAATAGTGCAAAATATGCTACTAGATTACTAAAATGTAAGTTAATGAGCCTATTTCTTATTTTCCTATTCCTAGGAAATCTATCTCCATATGTTCTAGGCTCTTTGGAGCCTGGTGTAAAGTCCAAGCAGAAATTACTATACTGGATATTTTAGATACTGTTGATGCAAGACTTTTGGGGTATCTTTTAGAAAATATATTTTTCAGAAAACTAAGTTCTTGGACATGTGACCACCAAAGTGACCCTGAGACAGACAGGCCATTATATCTGGTTCTTCTCTCAAAAATTTAAACAACAAGATTTATGGAAGATAGAGGATAATTTTTAAAGAGAAATTTATTTCAGATTCATAAATAAGAGCTTAAAATGGAGGGAGAAATGGAAGGAAGGAGGGAAGGGGGGCAAGATGGGAGTGTATAGCAATAGAGGAGAGGGCTATTTGAAGGACTTCTTCCAGAAACCGGGGTGAGATCATGGGAAGGGGATAGGGTATTCAGTGCAGGTGACTCACCTACTCTTCTCCAGTTCTCAGTCTCAGTCACAGTCACAAGTGACACTGGGACAAGTGTGATTATTTAGAAAATAACAAAGGAAGAGTAGTCAGAACATTCGCCTGAGATTCCTGTTCTCCAGGAAGGACATTCTTTGAACCTTCCCTGCTTGGCCTGGTTCTCTGTACTCATTCTCCCCTGAAAAGGCACCCCTCAAGTTGCTAAGATCCCAACAAGGGGACAAAAGCCACAAGTCTCCCAGAAAGCATATGCTCAAAGTGACAGCTTTGGAATTGTCTCTATATGGCTAGTCCCTGCCTCTGCTTCCTGCCTCCAGCTCTCAGGGTTGTGACAACTTACGCACCACAGTAGAAAAAGATGTAAATGGTACTCTGAAAACCTAAATTCTAATCTTATACTTTTTAGTTGACATTGCTTATTTGGGAAAGTTATTTTATTTACTACTTTTAGTTGTTTCTATTTTTGAGATTATACTACAATTATAATATTTCTTTCTTTGTTTTCCTCCCTCCAATACCTCTTTATATGTCTTTTCTTTATTCCTTTCAAATCATGGTCTCTGTCTTTTCCTAATTTGTTTTACGCACATGTATGTATTTGCTTATATATTTCTAAATACTACATATTCAGGATATATAGTGTTCCATTTATGTATGTTGTCAGAACTAGTCATTTATTACTGAAAAATCAATTCATGTCCTCTTCCCTAGATAAGACTTCCTTAGTTGTCAGTGGATCTTTGTGTAGTGTTAAGAATGCACGGGACCCCATTTTTAAATTGCATTATTTGGTATCATGATGTCTGGTTTCTTATGTTCTTTACATATTTTGGAAATCAGTCCTCTGTCCAATGTGGGGATAGTGAAGATCTTTTCCCACTCAGTAGGCTGCCCTTTAGTCTTATTGACGGTTTCCTTTGCCTTACAGAAGCTTCTAGTTTAATGCAGTCTCTGGGGCCACTGAAAATGGGAACAAGATTTATCCCTAGTGCTTAAACTGACTTTATGGAGGCCATTCTCTTTGGAGGGATACCTTACTGAGCCTAGATATAGAGGGAGACGGCCTTGATACTGCCTCAAAGTGATGTACCAGACTTTGTTGACTCCCCATTGGAATGGATGGGGGGTGGGATGGGGGAAGAGGAGG
Source organism: Ellobius talpinus (assembly GCA_001685095.1). Classification (NCBI taxonomy): domain Eukaryota; kingdom Metazoa; phylum Chordata; class Mammalia; order Rodentia; family Cricetidae; genus Ellobius; species Ellobius talpinus. Next base: position 9,025 of record LOJH01050682.1, read on the forward strand.
GGATAGGGAGAAGGGTGGGAGTAGGAACGGAACAGGAATTAGTATGAAAATGAGAAAAGATTGTTTAAAAAAAGTTTTGGGCTTTGTTGTTGTTGTTGTTGTTGTTGTTGTTCGCTAAGTCAGATTGATAACTATCTTAATTTTCATTATATAAATTTTGTCCAGGAACTGGTGAAAGCAGATGCAGAGATCCACAGCTAGCACTGGGTTGAGCTCCCAGAGTCCAGTGGAAGAGAGGAAGGAGCAATCATATGAGCAAAGGGGTTAAGACCATGATAGGGACACCCACAGAAATACCTGATCTGAGCTAGTGGGAGCTCACCGACTATGAACTGACAACAGGGGAACCTGCATGATACCAGACTAGACCCTCTGAATATGGGGGTAGGTTGTATGGTTGGGGCAGACTGTGAGCCACTGGCAGTGGCACCAGGATTTATACCTAGTGCCTGAAATGTCTTTTTGGTGCCCATGCTCCAAAAAGATATAGGAAGGATGGCCTAGGTCTTGCCTCAGAGTGACATGCCAGACATTGGTGACTCTTCCTGAGGATTGAATGCGGGTGAGGTGTGGGAAGTGCAGGGAGCAGGAGAAAAGGAGGGAGAGGGAACTGGGATTGGTATATAAAATGAGAAAAGATTGTTCTTAAAATAAACAAATACATAAAAAGAATGCATGGAACATACTCATTATACTTTGGCATGTCTATTGTTTAGTAACAAAAAAACTCAATTAATTGTATTGTTTTGTTGAGGATGTTGAAAATTATCAGATATGAGTCTATACGCTCTTAAAAGCTATATTTATGCAAATAAAATTATGCATGTATGTGTTAAATCACAAAAATAGACTGGCCTCTATTATTCAGTGACTAATTGAAAGACTGTGCCCTAAATTTTCTCTATGTATTTTAAGATTAATGTATTGTCAACATTATTTTTATAGATGTTGTTCATTTTACTATTCCTTTGTATAAATAAGTGGGCCATATATATTTAAGTATTAACATGGCTCATTTTATTTCTATAAATTTCTATTTTAGTAGTATAACTATTCTTCAACAGACTTTAAAATTATTTTTAATTTATTATTTCAGTAATTCTCTTACTGACGATCAGAGTCATTCAAAAAGATAACTTTGACAATGACACTAATCCAGACTTTTTATAAAAGAATTATTTTCATTCACCCTTATTAATTACACAAAAATGAGGTACACTAGGACTTTTTATTATATGTGTAATGTACACAGATCATATTAACTTCTCTATTATTCTTACTTTTCTCTTCCTCCATTTCCTCTTCTACATCTCTTTTGTTTTCCTTCTGCTTTCATCCATCAATGTTGTTTCTATTCAATTATACATATAAGTCTAAAATACCTCTCTTTTCTGGCTTACTTACTTAACATGGTGATCTTTAATTTTATCACCTTCTTAGGAGGCAAGATGAGTTCATTATTATTTAAGAATAAATAAAACTCAGTTGTTTAATTACTACACACATTCCTTATCTAGTTACTGATTGCACAATAGATGTTTTGTATAAAAGAAACATGGATATGGCTAAGATATGACTAAACTCACTCATATTTTATATATGTACAGACAATTAGTGTGATCATGTCAATGATAGTTTTATTTTTAATGTTTTGAGGAAAAACAATACTAGTTTTAAAAGTTCCTGGATTCATTCACATTTTTCTTCAATATCATAGAAACATGCCATTGCTCTTGGCATAGTCCAAAATTACCATCTTGTTTCCTTGATGATAGTCCTTCTGACTCCAGTGTAATGAATTTAGTTTTTATACAACTTGATTTTAAACAACAATTAATTTTTGTCATCATGATGACATCTTATATGAATACATTTTTGATATCATTTATGATGTTCTCACCTTAAGATTGTAAGTGAAAATTTTTAAAACATGTCTTTGAATTCTAAAAAAAATGCATGTTTTATGACAGGGATTGCAATACTTGTTTCCTTAATTTTATTTATTTATTTGTCATCATTTTTTGCAATTTTATATATTTTTATTTTTTAAAAGAAACAAATTATATGCTTTTTCATTATACTTACTAATCCAAGTTCCCATTGATTCCCCACCTCCCATTCCCTCCACAAACCCTTCTCTGCCCACCCCCATGATCCCAATTTTGTCAGGCAATCTTGTCTATTTCCACTTTCCAGGTAGATTTATATAAGTTTTTCTTAGGGTTTACCTATTACTTAGCTTCTCTAGAATCATGAACTATAGGCTCAATATCATTTGATTATAATTAGTATCCACTTATGAGTGAGTACATGCCATATTCATCATTTTGGGTCTGGGTGACCTCACTCTGCCTAGTGTTTTCTAATTCCATCAATTTGTATGCAAAATTCAAGATGTCATTGTTTTTTGTTTTTTCGTTTTTTTCCCTGCTGAGTAGTATTCTAATGTACAAATGTTCTAAATTTTCTTTATCCATTCTTCGGTTGAGGGGCATCTAGGTTGTTTCCATGTTCTGGCTATTACCTATAATCCTGCTATGAACATAACTGAGCAAATGTCTTTGTCGTATAATGAGCATCTTTTGGGTATATGCCTAGGAGTAGTATTGCTGGATCCTAAGGTGGGATGATTCCCAACATTCTGAGAAACCATCATACTGATTTCCAAAGTAGTTGTACAAATTGCATTCCAACATGCAATAGAACTCATGGGCAGGGAGGACAAACTGGAAGCTGCACAAGTTACCACGTGGCAAGGAATGGCACCAGGGAACATGGCAGTTGGGACAGGGGTTTGCATGTGCTTGGGAAATTTCCAAGTTGCTGCATACAGTTAGCACCTCTGTGGCAGGGGTTCTACAGAAAACCACTTAGGTAAAAGCAAGCCAAGCGGGCAGGGTTGGGAGACGTTCTGGGCTGTGACCAGTTAGGCCTTTAGGCCTTCCACCCAGTAGATGTGGAGTCAGAATCCATGTTGGGAGCCAGATGAAGATGGACACTTAAAAGAAATCCCACACTAGCTCAGAATTGAGAA